>ML782242.1:301160-335567 GCA_009831015.1 Picea engelmannii
CAGCATCAGGTTCAGGTTAGAGTTACGAATTATTTTGAAGTAAATTGTTATTAAATTTTATTACTATGAAAAAAAATTAGATTTTTAAATGTGCTAGATGTAGTAATTATTAAATTTTACTGTGATGTTCTAATTTAATGGTTGTTATAATTATGTTAGAGACATTACAGTACCCACTAACGAGGATTCCTTTAGAAGGCCTACACCGACGTTCTCATAACCTGGTGGGGTTTTAGCAATAAATGGTACGTTTCCAGTACGGGTATCAGATTTGAAGAAGGCAAGTTGGTCGACGGTAACAAACTTTACTTGATGAGGGAAACGTACTACATGGAAAAGTTTCAACACAATGGTGTGCATGGAATCGATCCAGCTGCGACCAAGCAAAATATTATAATCAAGGGGAGCGTCAAAGACTTCCACTTCGACTTGGACCATCTTGCCTTCTAACGTGATGGACAACGAAGGAAGAACACCGTAGGGCTTAAAACCGGAGTCGTTGAAGGCTTTAAAAGTGTTCTGGGATTCATTCAAAGAAGGAGAGTCAATGGCTATACATCAAGAAAGAGACATGACACAAGTCGAGGCACCCTCATCGATAACGGTTCGGCAAATGTTTTTGTCAGAGACAACCACTTGGATCTGGAACGCGAGTTGAGGGGGTAACCTTGGGATGTGATCTTCCAAGTCAAAGATTATTAAATTCATATATGTTGGGTCAATTCCACTGATAGATTTCAACAGTGCCTTCCGTTGTGTAGGACAAGTTTGAAGGACTTCAAGGGCTGACATCACAGAGGGTGCTTGGGCCAGATCTTCAACAATGTTGTAGTTATGGGATGCACGAGCATGAGGATTGAAAGCCGATTTTTGAATGACGCCCTTTGGGGGGGGTCGTAGAACTGTGTCAAGGCTCGGTCGTTTGAGATGAAGAGGACCATTGGTAGGTGGAGTCGTGCGAGAGGGTTGTACCAAGGAAGGGGGTAAATCATCAACCTTATCCTTAGAGGGAGAATAATCTTTGGCTTGAGTAGTGAGTGCAATGTTGTTCTTCTTAGAATCACCAGTACACATAAAAACATATGATGTGGTAGAAGATAAGGGACAGTCATGGATGACCAACTGAGCTTGTTGTTGAGACGGGAAGGGTTGGGACAAGACAGTCGATGAAGGTGGTTTTGGAGCTCCCTAAAGGAACTTAATGACCTCGGCACGTCGTGGACAATCCTTTGTGTAGTGATCATCACCACAGATAAGGCAAGGGTATCGTGGTTTGCGCTTATCCTGATCGTCAACGGGGGTATTTTTAGTTTTCTCTGCTTGAGAATTATATTTTCCCTCCTTATTCTTACCTCTCCCCTTTTTAGATTTATTTTTACCGGCTGGGGTAGATTGGACGACATTTACCTCAGAAGTCTTTCCAGTGGGAGTGGAAGGAGACAGAGAATTTTGAACATTAGAAGAAGCATATTTAGGGTTTGTGCTTGAAGTAGAATGTGATTGGGCTTGGGAAGTACCAATCACACCGTCAGCCGCATGCGAGGCAGCTGAAGTAGTTGAAGTGCTGGAAGTATTAGGACGAGGTAAGTCAGGAAGTAAATCATAAAGGGTTCCCGTTTTTGAAGAAACAAGGTCAATATATTGAGCACGACTTATAGCCTGCTCTTCTGTGACCACGCCACTCATGCCAATGTCCTTACCGATTTCATTCACAGATGATTTTGTAAACCATTCTGCCAGTAACTGATTGGGGAGCTCAAGTTTAATGAGATGTCGTCTCCTTCGCCACTCATGGATGTGATTAGAGATATGAGTGCCTTTAGTCTATTTGAAGGAAGTCAAAATCTCAGTCCCAGTATCATAACGAATCAGAAACTGGTAATGCGTAAGGAAATCCATAGCTAGTGTGTTGAAGTCAGAGAAGAAACCTCGAGGCAATTCAATATACCACTTCGCAGCAGAACCTGTAAGGGTTCGTTGAAAAAGATGTAAATAAATAGAGTCATCCATCAACGAGTTGGATGATCACCATAGGTGAAAAGTCATAACGTGATTGTTTGGGTCCTCTCCCACTTTGTCATTGAATTTAGGAATGTATGATGGAAGCTTGGCTGGTATAACAGGCCATTGGGGAGAGTGACGAATAGGATCATTTAAAATCCTTGACAAATCCAGAAGATCCAAAGTGGCGAGAAAGGGTAACTGTCGATTCACCTGTGGGTAGTGGTGGCTTTGGGGAGGAATCCCTATCGGAAAACCAGTAGGACCATAAGTATTCTGCATATAATGTGAAGATCCAGGCATATTCGATGGTGGATGCACAAGATAGTAGCTCATCGGAGTATACCCTGGAACAGGGGCTTGAGTTTGAGCATTCATCCCCCAAATGGGATTAAACGAACCTGGATATGGTTGACCCATACTAGGGGGTGTTGTGGACGCAGCTAGAAACTATTTCCCCCCAGTCGATGGAGGAGGATTTTGTATCAAATGATTCCAATACTAGGCCAAGGATGGAGTTATGTTTTTCCCATAAGGTGGGGTTAGTCCTCCCATCGAAGGTGGTGTTCCAATTGGGTGTTGCCAACTGAGAGGGGGTTGATTTTTATACCTTGATGAGATTGTCCACTAACCAGAAATTGATAAGTTGGAGTGAATGACGGAATAGCGCCACTAGGATTAGGATTGCCAGTAGAATATGAAGAAGGTCCTCCAAAAGGAAATTGAGGGAGTGTTGGGACAAAACCGGGAAGAAAGTGCCCAAAATAAGAAGGACCACTAGGAGAGACGGATGGAGTCTATGTAGGAGTAGGAATGGAAGCATTCAACGCACGGTATCCAGGTGGTAGTGTCAGAATGATGTTGGGCATTCGCGGTGTGTTGATAAGAGCAAGACTAATCGCAGGAAACCCGGCTGGAACACTCAAAGTAGTTGTGAGATGGGCCATTTTGGTAGGGACGGTAAAGTGATAAGTAGTAGTCACCAATACTGTCTCTGCACTAGAGATTTCGGAAATCACAGGTGGGTTGATTTCGGAAATCACAGGTGAACCTGGACCAAAAAGGTCCCGTCGAAAAACTCCCATAGACCAAAAAGGATCTTGGTCCCCAGGTCCAGACGGAGATCCGGAATACACAACAATTAAGTCTCTGGAAGAGTTTTCTCGCATAAAACATCTCTCAGAATCGGGCTGAAGTCGAAAATCCTCTCAAGTATTTGTAATTCGAAAAGGTTCTATAGATTCAGTGCATTCCACTTGTGTTGTGGTGACGACTGTGACTTCACTCTGCCAAGGAGAGCCCTCAGGTGTACTGGTAGGCAAGGGTTGAGAACCTTTCATATGCTCTGGAGATAAACCCTGCATTCTACGTGAATGATGCGGAGGATCTATTGTAAACGAGTGACAAACTTCGCAAAGAAAATCCTATGGTCAACTTTGAGAAACAAACAACACGCGCTAGTAAACAAAATCTAGGGAGCAACACCAAGCAAACAAGACCTTCTAATTTCAAAGCCACTAGTTGGTGATGAAATCCAATGTCGCAACAACGAGACGAGAAGGGGATGGACTAGGGTGGAAAAGTTATGTTGACGACCTTCTTAAAGGACTTACTCCCTGGTGCAAGCTCCCACACATAATCGTGGGTATACCCTCCAAGGAGCACGAGTGAGTTTGGTCAACGTCAATTCCAGGTACTGTGAAGACTTTCCCCTTCACAGTCACCTCGGGTAAAAACCTAGAAATATAGGCCACTAAGGTCACCACCAACAACAATAAATCTTGGGGGGGCAGTTGACATTCTGATCCACACGTAAGGGCAGGGTATCTAGCCCGAAATCAACTCAAAAGGATTCCACTCATCATTGTGGGTATACCTCCGAGTGATCCCCATAATACGTGCAATCTCTACACTGAAATCAACAAAGGAGGGTGAGTAACTCTGTCAATATCAATGCCACCTCGTGCTTGACCCTTGTGTGAGAAGGGCTTCCTAGGACAGGATGTTGCAAATGTAATTTAACACTACTTAACACAAGATGCTATTGTGTGTTTTGTGCTTTTGGAGAGTGTATCTCTCTTCCTACTCCAAAGTGCTAGCCCAACTAAATGTTGGTGTAATAGATCCCTAGAAAAGAGTTACTAGATAAATTTTACAATTGTGCACTTTTATTAAGAGTTCTTGTTTACTCAATGGCAACGGAGATGAAACTTATGTTGTATGACTCTGACCCAACAATGCATGGATGAGAATGAAATATATCACGTTTCGTTCAATGAATCCTATGTATGGGAGAGAGAGAAAGTTTTCTAGATCAACCTTGAACTACAATACAATCTCCTTTAAAATGCAAATGCAACAAATCACACAACAACAACAATTCTCTATCGTGTCTTTTTCAATAACTTCAACAATTTATTTTCAGTGTTTTCGAAGACGAAAAAGATTTTTTGAAAGAAAAAATTTGTTCACTTTCCAAAAAGGACCCACACTATGATAGCGAGAGTACTGAAAATCAAAAGCCAATGAACAAGCAATGATAAAAACCCAATCCACTCTTTCAATGAAAAAAAAAATAAAAAGCAAACCAATATAGTCTTTTCAAATGCATAAGAAAAGCGATCTTTCAAACAAAAGGAAAATGATAAAGACCAAGAAAACTCAACTTTCAACCGATCACCGGTCCTTAACTAATCAAACACACTCAGATTCTGAAATCACGGAGTATGGTGTTGCCAAGAAAAGTCAAGAAATGAAAGTCAAGACAAAAGTGACAAGAAGAGCCTTGAAATCCTAAGACTATTCATGCACGCAAACGAAGACAAGAAAGACATCAATCAATGGTCCAAGAAACTCTTATTAGGCACCTAAACTAATCTGAGCAGTTAAAGATGCCAAAACCCTATTCCAAAAATTTGAAAAAATGAGTTCGCAGGCTGGCAATACTACACAGTGCGAGAATCAGTGATTCTCGCAGGTGACCCTTGAGCAAGGTGCGAGAACCTCGCACTGAACCTAAAGGTAAGATGCGAACTCTATGGATTCTCACAGGGTACAGTGAAGTGCAGTGTGAGAATGTATGAACATAGTCAAATTTTTGGAAAATGAAATAAAATTTGAAAAGGCCTCTGGACCCAGAGGGTCTATCAGGATATCCTGAAGACTCATATATTGATAGGCAAGGAGAAAAGTAAAACCAGAGAAAATGGCCATGGAAAAACACCAAAAGACACAAAGAAAATGGGATGCTCCCCAGTGGAGTCACCAATTTTGTTATCGGACTAATCGATAGGTGCGGACACTAACAGATCTCCCTAGATCCACCTAGATCTAGAACAAAACAGGACAAGACATGACACTTTCGCTAAGTTTTGACCATCAAATTAACTAGTAGGAAGGAACAAGTAACATACCTTTATATCGCTTCCTAGGGTCTTTGTTGCTCCCAGTTCTCTCGTGAAGTCAATACCAAGACAACACAAACCAACCAAACTGAATATAGCACAATATATTCAACAGTCAACCTATGTGTATGATCAAGGAATTAAACAATAAAGTGAGAATAGCTTTATGGGAAAGGGACATGCCACTGTATCATATTAATTGAAAGTAAAGATTACAACCTGATAACCTTGATGTCGTAAGCTTCCTTTCGATGGATCCTTGGCTCCAACACACACACTTTCTCAATCCTTGTATGAAGAAGATCAAATTCTCTTGATAGACTTGCTAGAGTCTCCAAGTTGTTGTTCAGCTAAGTCCTTCACATAATTCTTTCACCAATTCCCCAATGAATCTTTCTTAACCTTTTTCCATGAGAATTCCCTCAATATATAGGAGAGAATGAATTAGTTACTTGGATAAGAATGATCCCAAAATATCAGGGAAGCTAGTACTAGGATAACCATTCGAATGCCAACCCATCCTTCTAGAAGATTCCCTTCTAGAAACATCAAGAATTCATATGTTTCCATGCTTTAGGAAGAGTTTTCACCCTAGCTATTCAACACAGTGTGAGAAGTTCACACCCTGGCCTAAAGTAGCCTGCGCAAATCATGCATTCTCACACCCAAATGTATTAGCAGCCTGCAAACCTCCTTGAAAAATGAGATTTCTGGAAAGAGATGAAAGTAACTTTTCTCAGGAGAAATTTCTTATGAAGAGCCTAAGTACACCATCATCAATACATCATCATGATGACCAAAATCATGGGTAACATCAGTTCAGACAAATCCCCCACTACATGCACTGTGAGGGGATCCCTAGGTTTTTATCCAGGTATTTTTATACAAAGATCTCCTATAGTCTTGGCATAACTAGGGACATCTCTGATCGCTTGCAATAGTGGAATATTAACGTGCAGATTTTTCAATTCTCCTAAGAGATTGAAAGATGGTAATTCCACAGGTTTGGTAATTGTTAGCCTCTCAGGGAATGGTGGGTCTACTGACTCTATTATAGGTTGGTCAATTTATTTTGTATCAACAAATGGTATTTCTCCTGATTCCTTGTCTAACTCTGAAGATGGAGCATCTTCAATTATTGGCTCGACTATTCTCCCTGATCTTAATTTGATTTCATCACAAGGCATAGGAGTAATAGAAAAGATTGGCACATTGTGTATATCTATGTTTTGAACAGCCTTATTATTTGGGTTTGGGTTAGGTTGCACAGGCATATGAGGTCGTAAAGGAGGATTGTTCAGTGGGGCATTGGGGGGTAACTGTAGTTGTTGTTGCTAATACTGGGGTTGGAAATGTTGTTGATAGGGGTTCGGTTGGTGATGGTTCTGATAACTAAGTTGTTGTTGAGGGCCTCTCCAATATGGGTTCCATTTTCCATGATGATTATATTGATGGGGCATAGGAAACCATGCATTGGGATCTGGATAAGGGGTTGACATCTAATGTGGAGGGTGAGCATTTGTCTAGCCATATAGTGGTTGATTGTTCCAATAATTAAGTGATGCAGGAGAGAATTGAGAGTTCATACCTTGACCTCTTGGCTACCATTGTCTCCTTTGTGTAATTAGATAAACAACCTCTGCTTCCTCATTATTTGCCTTCATTGATTCTTTTACTCCTGGTAGAGAGGGACATTGGTCAGTAGAATGATATAATTCACAAATAAGACATACCTGGACACTATTCAGTGGGCACTCCCTTAGTGGATGTTTCTTTCTGCATTTCAAAAATAAAATGCACAATGCTTGCTCTGATTATGCTTGTTTTTGCTTGATCTGCAAGGTATCAATTTGTGAAGCAAAAGAGTTAATCATCTCTATTTTGAAATTTTCTAACAGATTACCTATTTCTTCACTTGTTGCTCCTCCATTGGATGATTTATGTACCCTTGAAAAAGTGGTATCCTTGGTAGCTAACCTATTCTTTGTATATCCTCGAGAACATATTTTACAGAGGTCTATAATGTCCTCATAGTATTTTTTAGATATATCTCATTTTCCAAGCATATTCAGTATATCTAAACAATCTTCTCTAACTCCTTTTAGAAAAATAGTTTTTAAAATGTCTTTACTTATATTTGGATGTCTAGACCTTTGTATATTATACTGGAGTCATTCCACAAAATCTTCAAGGGTCTCATCCTCCTTCTGAGACATCTTGAACAATTCCTCCCTTCGTTCTCTTGTTCGGAAGTAGTCTTGGTACTTGTTCAGGAGAAGCTACCTCATCTGTACCCATGTTGAAATGTTCTCTCCTCCTAGGCTCATAAACCATCTTAACGCATTACCCTTCAATGTAGTTGGAAATAGTTTAAGCTTTTGTGCAGTGGTAGTGTAGTCATAGCTTCTACACAAAATGTCAAATTCAAATAGAAACTCATCCGGATCCTCAGTAGACAATCCATGAAAATTTGGCACAGTTGAGAGAGGTATGTTTTTCATAGGAGCCATCTCTCGTGTGGGAACATCAGAAATAGGAAAAACTGGGGTAGAGATAGTATTTTCATTGTTTACCTGATCTTCATTGTTTTGTGGGTTCTCTTGGTGGAAATCTTATTCATTATCCCCTTGATTTTCCATATGTGCTCTTTCTCTCCACTCAATATGAAAAGTGTCCCACTCTTATTTAGTGACTATCCAACCGTTGATCCGATAAACCACTTCTTCTGGATTTTCCATGTTTCGAACTATACTTCCTTGATCTTCAATGTTCTCCAGTGTTGCTTGTTGATTTGTTGGTGAAAAATCTTCAACTTTGACTTCAGATTCAACTCCAACCCTTGATGAAAATGATGTTTCAAGAAGGGGTAGTTCTGATGACTGAAGATTATGTCTTCTTGGAGGATTTGCAAGGTGAAAATAGATCCTAAAGAAGAATCTGCTCTAGCTATTATTTCATCAACAAATTTTTTCCTTCCCAGTGTAGGATTTCTTTCTCCACATTCGCTGGTACCTGTAGGGTTAGTATTTTGGGGAATACGTCCTCGCGTTCCTTGATTCATGAAGACTAATCATTCCTTAAAAAAAAACTAATGTTATTACAAAAATCTATAATTATCTTCCCCGACAACGACGCCAAAATGTTGGGCACTTTAGGTGTCTAAATGAATAGAAAATTAAGGTGTTCAATATAAATTGTCAACCCAGGGAAGTCTGTTATTTCAAGATAATTGTGCACAATCTATGCCAGATTATGGAAGAAACACTAATCTAATTATAGTAAGGAAAAAGAAACAAAAATTATTACTAACACAATTATGCTAACAGAGTTGGAGTTCTATAGAATTGGAATCACAATTTGAAATCTAAACTGATGAGTGTATAAGAATTCTGGATTACCTACTCTAATCTAACTTTCAATTTTACTTTTGCAGGAAGAAGTTCTCTACTAATTGCATAAATAAATATACTTATTGCAAGAAAGTAATCCACACTTTTATTTTCTTTTACTTGAAAACAAGATTTTAATCTAATGCAGAAAAAGGGGAAGCAGCTCTCCAGTAGTGTTCAACAATTGACTTTTAATTCTCATGAGACATATTTATGCACATCTAACAGGAAGGAACTAGACTGTCACAGTAAATGTATTCTAGAATTGTTTAACAGATAAACCATTCACATTAAAACAACTATTCTAGAATTCAAAATAGAGGGGAATCTATGAGGAAGGTGGGCCCTTTCATTCGCACTAAATCCTATCAAATAAATAGGCTACAGTTTGTTAAACAAATTCAATCCACTCTTCTATTGATTTTCCAAAATGTTGTGTACAATAAGATTTACTTCACTTCACTTTATCATAGTCAAAAATCTGTCCCTCTGGTTACAAAAGCTTTGTTATTTAAAGTCGGATTCATTTAGTTAAAACAAAATCAAAACAGCCTTGAGAATCCCTGATTCTCAAGTTGTTCATATAATATCATTAATACAAGATCTAGAACTAATCTCGTAAGTTAAAACATGTAAATGTAGGTGTAGAATCTTTCAGGATCGGTGGCATTTGTTGCAGTAGTCGTATAACAGCAGAATCGGTGGCATTTGTTTCAGCAGTTGTATAACAGCAGAATCAGTGGCATTTGTTGCAGTAGTCATGTAACAGCCGAATCGATGGCACATGTTGCAGCAGTCGTGTAACAGCTTCCAAGATTGGTGCATAGCTGTAACAGCTTCCAAGATTGGCACATAGCTATAACAGTTGGTGTAACAACAACGACTATTCTTTAAGACTTGGTTGTTCTATTCATTTCGATCATTATTTGAATCATTTTATGGGTAAAACATGTGAACATTACCAATAAAATGTGCTAAGTAAATGAAAATATAAAAGAAAGATAAATGATTCATACCTTGGGAAAAAAAGGTCTTAGCACGCATTATAGTAGGCATTAGCTTAGAGATGATAAGGTTGAATAGGCAAAATATGTGATCAAAAAGGGACATTTCTGGGTCCTAACACTCATCATAGTTATAACATATTCTTAGTCCTCTTCCCCAAGTTCTTCCTCCTCTGAAGTCTCCTCTGGCTCCACCTCCTCACCCTCTTCTTGGTCCCTAAGGGTTTTATTCACCCTAAATGTTGTTCGGTCTAACATGTCTACAAGTGCATCTGACACTCTACATTGATTGGTAGTATGTGTGGTAGGCGCGTAGAACTCACAGTGTACTGTGTTTTCTACTGTTGAATATTTCTCCATGATGGGGCACTGTCTTGGCCCATGCCCATGGATTTAGTAGATTTCCAATACTCGGTTGTTGGTGTTGCTTGGCCTCCTGGAAAATCATGATACGAGGTGGGGTTATGGAATGGTAAGTTCATCAAAACTTATGCAACTCCTCCCTTCGGTCCTGGTGGGGCTACCATCAGATTCTGAGGAGGTCCCATTCCCCTCATTCACGTAAATTCATTCACCAAATGACCTTCTATATAAAATCCAGTGCACCAAACCTATGGTTGTCCTGGTCTGGGTATCATCAACTCTTGAATCATTTTTGTGAGTATTAATATCTTCCCTTGTAGTTGCACCAGATTCGCATCCATTGGGGGTCTGGTCACTCTCAATCTCCCAGGGTATCCTGCCATGGCTTCAATCTTCATCGATTGTTCCAAGGTGTCTATTAACGTAGTTATCTATTTTTGCATTAGCGAAATTCGAGTCAGAGGAAGTAACCCTTGAATGTACCACTCCCTTTGATGTTCTTCGTGGATTGGATGTGCCAACCTCCCTATGGAATATTTGAACTTCTTGATTTATTCCCATTCTAATTCACCTTCCCACTACTGGATCTCGTGTAACTCAGATAGAGCCTATTGTTCTGACTGGGGTAGTTTGAACTCTGTTATGAACCTTATCTGTACCTAGCCAAATGTGAACACTTGACCTTGCATCCCTGGAACTCCCGACTCAATGATATTTATGTACCACTTGAGAGCGCGACCTCTCAAGGTAGTCTGGAACTCAACCAACTTATTTTCATCTGGAGTCCCTCTGGATCTCCAGATTTCTTCGCACAGGAACTAGTGCTACTCAACGTCTTCATCTCCCTTACCCTAAAATTATGGGTATCAAGAAATCAAACCTCCCACGTGGTTTCCCATTGTTGATCTTGTTGTTCCTATCAATATGAATCCTAACAGTCCTTCTTGTGATCTACCAGGGGATCCCAGTATCCTCCCTATACTCACACTTCCTGGTTGTGACTGACTATATAATTGTACTGGAACAAAATTAGCATGAGAAGGTAGTATCAGACTTACTTCTTGTAACACTTGGGTTATGGGTGATTCAGGGCTGGCGCCACTAGCTTCGAGGTGATTTTATTTTATTTGAGGGGTATCATTTTCTTCCACTGGGATGATCTATTTGACCGAATTCCTGATCTCTCCTGTTATTGGGGTTGAATATTCTCTCTCTTCTCTAATATTCATGTTGGCTTCTTCCTCTCTTACATATGTAGCTTCTCCTTCTTGTCCCACCTCCTAGGGACTTCTTTCTCTTCCCCCTTCTCTCTCATTTAATATTTGACTGGCCAGTCATTCTTGTCTTCTCATCTTCTACATTTCTTCCATCTTTCTTTCCTCTACTTCTCCTGATCCGCCTTCTTTCTTCAACTTCGCGTACTGTCTTGCTAATTTCTTGATCTTGTCACGGCACCACTTCTCAACTATGGAATCTCTCTTCAAGGCTCGCTTATCTCTTGAGTCCATTTCTTAATGTTCCCCCCCCCCATTTTTCAAAGAATCATTCCCCTTTATCATGCCATGACTCTCACCCCATCTCACCCTACCCCAAGAAAGGGTGTCTACACTGCCATCTCAGTCAGGGACATTGTCAACATCCCTTCCTTCATCAAGAAAACCTTAATCCATAGGGGGATTTCTCTCAACAACCTTCCTCTTGCGTATTTCTTGAAAATTGCCTATGTTTGCGAGAAAGACGAGTGGTTCTTGACTGCAAATTCAATTATGTATCCCTCTAGTGTGGTGCTAACCCAAAAATCCATAGCACGTGTAACTGAACAATCCAACCTCTGAAGTGTTGCTATCTTCTTGGTATTCCAGGCACATATCCTCTTAACTCATCCTTGGAACTCTGGAGCTTCTTGGAGCCTCTTTATCTAGTAGAAAAATTCTTCCAGGAATTTAACCCAGAAAATCTCGTACTGGTTTCTTGATCTTTTTGAGTAGAAGATTGCTTCATGAGTGTTTTCCATTGGTTTTCTCCTCAGTTCCACTTCTTTCCATATGAAGGCATCACAATTCCTTTCCCACCATTAACCAATACCAGATATGTGGATCGGAAAAATCAATCTCCCTATAGGTTCCCTTTTAACACAGATCCCGGCAACGGAACCATTTTGTTGGCGCGAGTTTGATCATACCAGGGTCCTTCTCAGGTTACCAACAAAAGGTATCATGTAGTCTAGAGGGTTGGCATTTTCATCTCCTTCGAAGAGAATAAGTCTCACCCAAAGTGGTACTAAGACAGATAGATAGGGAAGGGTAGGGAAAAGACTTAAGAGGATCCATAGGGCCTTCAATATTCATTCCTGAACTTGTGCAAGAGACATGAACAAATCTGAGACATACATGTGCAATAATTGAACCTACTTACATTGCTAGAAAGAATTTAAATGTAGAACCATCAAATAGAACTCATAATCCATAAGTAAATACTGTAATGCATAAGTAAACACACAGAGACACATCATATTTGAAAATTTAGGTCCTTATTCATATTACCTTCAGAATCTTTCTCTGATTATAGACTCAGAAATACCCAGTAGTGCGTTGTAAAAACTCTTGGCTCTGGACTCATGTCGTAGAGCTCCAATTCTCAAAAATGATAGATCCCCTTCATTACAAACTCAAGTGACGCCTAGCTGCCCTCTCAGCGACAACTCGCTCCCACCAGGACCTTCTTTCTCCCCGGCTAGAAGAACTCAAAGGTTCTTCTGATCCCCTCTCTGGAATCCTTCGTACCCACAGTGACTCTTCCACTCGCGTGGTCCCCCTTTCCTTCTATCGGAGGATCAGCTCTCGCGACTTCATGAGTTCAACAATTTAATAGTAGACCCTCGGATCCCCAAGACCCGATGTTCTTGGTCAATGCTGACTTCCCTCGGCTGATCGGGACTTCTCTTTATCGGGACTTCGCGACTGGCGTCACTATACCTTCGGAGTATCAACCTTCAAGACCCGAAACGTCGACATACCAATAACTCACTATCTCGTCTTCTCGCTTCCTCACCACTCGCGAGACTAACCTCTTGACCCTTCAAGTCCCGAGACCCGATGCCCCGAGATTTCCTACCTCATCACCTTAATTGAGGGGCCCATGACCTACGGAGTTCTCTGGGACTCGCACCTCGCGATCTCCACGGCCAATCCTCCAACTTCTTCCACGCAAAGTGTCGATATGCCTGAACCCGAGTAGAGTCATGATCTTCGTGATTCTCCACGATGAATTCAAGTCGTCAATTCTCTTCCTTTTGAGAAATATTTCCAACTCGAACCTTCTCCCGATCGGACAATCGACGGGATTTCGTGGTTCTCCTCAGCGAACTATGGCCGTCGATTTTCCTCCTTGAGGAATTCTCCTGCTCCAAAGTTTTGTCCTTCTCGAGCCTCTCCTCCTGGGTCTGTCCCACGATTCCACGACGGCACTGTCCCTCCTGAGATTTCTCACTCAGATTCCTTCCAAAGAAGGTCTTTGGTCTTCTCCCTCCTCGCAGTCACGACCTCGTACATACAAGCACTCGCCTTCCTGAGCTTTCTTCTTGAATCCTCAAAGGATTCAATTGACCTCTGCACTTTCCTTGCAAAGTCCTTGCGCGCAAAGCGCTATCCGTCCTGGGCTTCTCCTGTAGCTCCGACCTCTACAGAAGCTTGGTTTTTTTTTCTTCTCTTTCTCCCGCAGATGGAGAATATGGACGCCTACTGCTATCCTACTGCTCAAGCGGCCTCTTCGCTGAGTCTTCTGGGTATTTAGTAACCCAGTGAAAGATCCCTCAGTGGATTCTTCCTTCAGATGATAGAACTCAAAGAGTTCCTTCCTCCTGTGTTGTCTGCACACTCCCTCAACGCCCTCCTGGCGGAGTATTTCTGTCACAAACACCCAACAGTTACTCTTTCACCTTGTGCTTACCCACTTCGCTCAACGTCCTCCAGACGGAGCTCCTCATAATCCTCAACAAAATTCTGATCTTCCTGAACTCACAACAGAGTTCTTTCCTCTGTGCATTTCTGCACACATGCTCGATACCCTCTTGGTAGAACTCCTACATAACTCCTGACAGGTTCTGTCCACAACAGTGTCTCAACTACACTGCCTTGACTATTGAGGTGTTCAATAACCCCAAAATTCCTCCTTCTGTATGAGTTGTTGATTTCAATGCTTGTGCTCTCAACACGTCTTTGTCTGACTCCTCCGAGTTCAGAAGCGCATCCTCTGTGCACCGGTATTCAGAGTCTCAACACTCTGTCATGCCCTCATGGCATGAACCCTCAAAGACCTCTCAAACCTGAAATCAAACACACTCCCTGCAATAGCATAATCACTATACACAAATGCAGCATATAATGAACACACACACAGACATGCAGATAATGATTGAAAATGCAGGAAAACTGCTCTGTATTAATAATGGCAAATGCCTGTATTTTACCCGGTGTTCTCGAGCTCTCCTTGGCTCTTTAACTCTCTCATTATAAAAATTACACAATGAGACATGAAATATTCTTTTTACCTGAGGGCCCATTCCTCCAGGTTCACCTACTCTATTAATTTACAATCAATGGTTGTCTAGTCTGCTATCCAGAACTAGATCTCAGCCAATCTATAATAAATACCTATCTTATCTACAGCCTGCTGCAAAGGCATGGCATTCATGGCTCACCAGCCTAAGCATATTTAATTACATTCATTACAATTTTAAATGAGGTTGCGCCTCCCTCTTAGCATATGAATGCATGTGCGCTGACGTGGTTGGATGGCTGGTTGGCATGGAGAGATGCTCCTGCATCATACTCCACAGCTACAAAAGTCATGAGCTCCTGCTCATGAGCTTCCCGTGTAGTTGTTGGAATCCACCTGGTTCCCAAACAAGTCTCTGGAGCTTTCCATCCGCTCCTTTCTTTTGTTGCTGCTGCTTTCGTTGTGTTGCTGTTGTTGCCTTTCCTCTACCCAGCTTTTCTTCGTTGGTATTCTGCGTGGATCTCAACATCAGCCTTCTGATGTCCTCTATCTCTATGTCCAGCTGCTCCAGTGGCTGGCTTTGCTTTTGCAGTCTCCTCAACTGCAGAAGATTCTAGCCATTTGGCAGATCATCATGATCTCCCATGCCATCTTTTTCATCTTCATCCTTATCCCCATATTCATTTGTGGCCTCAAGCCGCCACTCTGTCACAGACTTCAGCCCTGCAGTCTCTCTTTGACTAACTTGTTGCTCAGTCATTTTATCCTCTTCCGACAGCTCTCTTGCTGGCTCTGGATTGTTCAACCAATCCTCCAGCATCTCCAGCTCCATCTCCCATGGAGTAATAAATCTTCCTTCCTACTCCCCGGCATATTTCGCTGCTATTTTCAGTGTTGCAGCTTCCTCAGCTCCCTTGCTATATGTGTTGAGACATTCCTCAGAATGCTCGCTCTCTCCTTCTGCTTGGGCAACTTCCAAAGTCTGCTCCATATCACTTTTTACAGTCATCTCCAACTGTGACTACTCTGTTGTTGCACCGTCTGCAACACAACTTTCTGTCTCCTCCTGGGAAAATAGTAGGAACAACTCGATTCCCCCAATCATCAGAATATCATTATGATCTTCCTCCTCTTCTGTCAGCTGCACCTGCTGATCCAAATCAAATCCCGAGCTTATTTTCTCATTCCCGCAATGTGGAATGCTTCCGCTGCCTTCCCGGCAGATTTTGAGATCCATTGACCCCACCTGCATCAGCACCCAATGCTGACTTGAACTCTCCATCGAGCTCATGAGACTTCCAACTAGTCCTACCTTCTCATCTCTGCCCTCCTGGAAGTTTAACACTCCTCCGCTTCTCGCCTGGTAGTCTTCGAGACCTTCATCTGATCTCCTTTCATTGCCCAGCTGGCAATGCAAAGTTTCCTCATTGTCCCCCTGACAATCCATGAGATCTTCAGCCGATCTCATTTTTGTTTCCTTGCCCAACTGGAAATTTGAAATTCCCTGGCTGCCCTCACGACAGTCTTTGAGATCCTCAACTGATCCCAATTCGTTTCCCTCCTGGAAAACTGGAATTTCTTCTTTTCTGCCCAACCAGCAGTACTTGAAATCATCAGCTAATTCCAACTTATTCCATTCATCATCATCCTCATCGAGACCTTTCCCATTCTCTGGCCAACAGTAACAAATCATTTCTTCTTCTGTGGCCCTGAGGTCCTCAGCATACCTCAACCATCTTCTCAACAGCCTCTGCTGCCTTTTGACCATCAGTTCCCTGACTGGCCATTTAACCTTTGGCGTCTTCATGAGCCATTCTTTAACCCACCTCGGCTTTCTATCCTGCCGCATCCTTATCTCGAGCTCCTCCATCTCTTGATTTATGTCATCAAGCTCTTTATCTATCTCTGCTCCGCTCATCAGCTTCGGGCTCTTCCTTTCAGCACGCTTATGGCCTTCAGTAGCCATGCTGCTGGTTCCATCTGCCTCCCTGACAGATCTGCTGCTGTCACTCCTGCAATCCTGAGTGCTCTGCTTCATCTTTTCACAGTCCTGCCGACTGTCTATGGATTGTTGCTTACCTGCAAACAACCACTTACAGATTCTTCAGCAACTCTGTCTTCTCCCGCTCTCCTCTCTCTTCACCTGAAACATACAGACAAAGTTTCGGCTCTGATACCACTCTGACGCTCCATTTCTAGATTTCCTGCTGGCCTACCCCTTCTTCGGGCATCCCTGTCCTCACGATCAGGTGACTGCCTTTCTCTTCGAGGCGGCATTATATCTCCTCTGTCTCTGCTTCAGAAAGCAAAGATACACCCACTCTGATACCACTCTGACGCCTAGTTGCCCTTTCGACGACAACTCAGTCCCACCAGGACCTTCTTTCTCCCCAGCTAGAAGAACTCAAAGGTTCTTCTGATCCCCTCTCTGGAATCCTTCATACCCACAGTGACTCTTCCACTCGCGTGGTCCCCCTTTCCTTCTATCGGAGGATCGGCTCTCGCGACTTCGCGAGTTCAACAATTTAATAGTAGACCCTCGGATCCCCGAGACCCGATGTTCTTGGTCAATGTTGACTTCCCTCGGCTGATCGGGACTTCGCTTTATCAGGACTTCGCGACTCGCATCACTATACCTTCGGAGTATCAACCTCCGAGACCCGAAACATCAAGATACCGACAACTCACTATCTCGTCTTCTCGCTTCCTTGCCACTCACGAGACTAACCTCTTGACCCTTCAACTCCCAAGACCCAATGCCCCGAGATTTCCTACCTCATCACCTTAATTGAGGGGCCCACGACCTATGGAGTTCTCTAGGACTCACACCTCGCGATCTCCATGGCCAATCCAACAACTTATTCCACGCGAAGTGTCGATATGCCTGAACCCGAGTAGAGTCGTGATCTTCGTGATTCTCCACGACGAATTCGAGTAGTCGATTCTCTTCCTTTTGAGAAATCTTTCCAACTCGAAGCTTCTCCTGATCGGACGATCGATGGGATTTCGCGGTTCTCCTCAGCAAACTATGGCCGTCGATTTTCCTCCTTGAGGAATTCTCTCGCTCCAAAGTTCTGTCCTGCTCAAGCCTCTCCTCCTGGGTCTGTCCCACGATTCCACGGTGGGACTGTCCCTCCTGAGCTTTCTCACTCAGATTCCTTCCAAAGAAGGTCTTTGGTCTTCTCCCTCCTCGTAGTCACGACCTCGTACATACAAGCACTCGCCTTCCTGAGATTTCTTCTTGAATCCTCAAAGGATTCAATTGACCTCTGCACTTTCCTTGCGAAGTCCTTGCGTGCAAAGCGCTATCCATCCTGGGCTTCTCCTGTAGCTCCGACTTCTACAGAAGCTCATTTTTTTTTTCTTCAATTTCTCCCGCAGATGGAGAATATGGATGTCTATTGCTATCCTTCTGCTCAAGCGGCCTCCTCGCTGAGTCTTCTGGGTATTCAGTAACCCAGTGAATGCTCCCTCAGTGGATGATTCCTTTAGATGATAGAACTCAAAGAGTTCCTTCCTCCTGTGTTGTCTGCACACTCCCTCAACGCCCTCCTGGCAGAGTATTTCTGTCACAAATACCCAACAGTTAAGCTTTCACCTTGTGCTTACCCACTTCGCTCGACGTCCTCCAGACGGAGCTCCTCAGAATCCTCAACAGAATTCTGATCTTCCTGAACTCACAGCAGAGTTCTTTCCTCTGTGCATTTCTGCACACACGCTCGATACCCTCTTGGTAGAACTCCTACAGAACTCCTGACAGGTTCTGTCCACAACAGTGTCTCAACTACACTGCCTTGACTATTGAGGTGTTCAGTAACCCCAAAAGTCCTCCTTCTGTATGAGTTGTTGATTTCAATGCTTGTGCTCTCAACACGTCTTTGTCTGACTCCTCCGAGTTCAGAAGTACATCCTCTGTGCACCGGTATTCAGAGTCTCAACACTCTGTCACGCCCTCATGGCATGAACCCTCAAAGACCTCTCAAACCTGAAATCAAACACACTCCCTGCAATAGCATAATCACTATACACAAATGCAGCATATAATGAACACACACACAGACATGCAGATAATGACTGAAAATGCAGGAAAACTGCTCTGTATTAATAATGGAAAATGCCTGTATTTTACCTGGTGTTCTCGAGCTCTCCTTGGCTCTTTAATTCTCTCATTCTAAAAATTACACAATGAGACATGAAATCTTCTTTTTACCTGAGGGCCCATTCCTCCAGGTTCACCTACTCTATTAATTTACAATCAATGGTTGTCTAGTCTGCTATCCAGAACTAGATCTCAGCCGATCTATAATAAATACCTATCTTATCTACAGCCTGCTGCAAAGGCATGGCATTCATGGCTCACCAGCCTAAGAATATTTAATTACATTCATTACAATTTTAAATGAGGCTGCGCCTCCCTCTTAGCATACGAATGCATGCATGCTGATGTGGCTGGCTGGCTGGCTGGCATGGAGAGATGCTCCTACATCATCAAGACTTGACTTAACTCGAATTACAGCAATCAACAACTAATCCGACTGGGCACCAACAACCCAGCCAAATCTTTTACAATTATGTTCATCCCTATATATAATCTGGGTTGTGTCTTCCTTCTTGTCTTGCACGCTTTCTTGTTATGTTGCAATTGTTTGTTGCTTAGCTGGTGTTGCACGAGATTTCGCAACTGCTTTTTGTTTCTCTTTCTACAGGTATCTAATGAAGCTTGCACAACTCATGCTCAATTAAAACTTGCGCAATTCCTTATCCAAAAATGAAGGGCCCAACAATATGGTCAAAAGTTGTTCCATAAGTCCTAATGGTGTGAATACTAGTGTTGAACTAAATATCATACCATTGGGGTCTTATGATATTATAATTGTAATGGATTGGATGGACAAGCATCATGTTGTCCTAGATTGTCATAGAAAGACATTTACATGTCTTGATGGATATGGAAAGTAGAGCACTGTGAAAGGAGTTCCAAGACCCATCTCTATAAGGGAGATTATGGCCTTACAACTAAAGATATGTTTCAGAAAAGGGTGTCAATTGTATGCAGCCTATGTAGAGGATCCAGAAAAGGAAACGGTTCCAAGCCTTGAATATTTCTCGATACTACAAGAATTTGAGGATGTATTCCAAGAAATAGCAGAGTTTCCACCAAAAAGGGAGATAGATTTCTCTATTGATCTAGTGCCAGGAGCTTCCCTGGTGCCAAAAATACCTTACTGAATGAGTACGCCCGAGTTAAAAGAATTACAAATGAAATTGGAGGAATTGTTCAAGAAAGGGTACATACGTCCAAGTGTTTCACCTTGGGGAGCACCTGTACTCTTTGTCAAAAAGAAGGATGGACCCTTGAGGTTGTGTATTGAATTTTGATAGCTAAATAAGTATACTATAAATAACAAGTATCCTCTACCCAGAATTGATGACCTCTTTGATCAGATAAGAGGATCAAAGATATTCTCAAAAATAGACTTGAGATCAGGATACCATCAGGTAAGAGTCAAGGAAGAAGACATCTAGATAAGACAGCCTTTACAACCAGGTATGGGCACTATGAATTTGTAGTGGTTCCATTTGAATTGTCCAATGCACCAGTTGTCTTTATGTGCTTAATGAATGGAATATTCAGAAATTAATTGGATAAGTTTGTCATAGTATTCCTGGATGAAATACTTTTCTATTCTAAGTCATAGGAAGATCATGAACATCACCTAAGACTAGTACTGCAAGTGTTGAGAGAAAATCAGTTGTATTCCAAGCTGAGTAAGTTCTATTTTTATCAAAAATGGATCCATTACTTGGGGAACATTATTTCATAACAGGGTATAATAGTAGACCCTAAGAATATTGAATCCATTAGAGGATGGACAACACCCAGGAATGTTTCAAAAGTTAGATCTTTTATTTGGTTAGTTGGTTACTATATAAGGTTTATAGCAGGTTTCTCTAAGATTTCCCATCCCATCACTTCTTTGAAAAAGAAGGGAATTGAATTTGAATGGACACCTGAGTGTGAAGAAAAGATTAATTTGTTGAAGGAATTACTTACTAATGCACCTATTTTGAAGATTAATGACCCAAATGAAATTTGTGTGGTATGTACAGATGTGTGCAAGGAAGGACTTGGTGGATTTCTCACTCAAAATGGACATGTCATTTGTTATGAGTCCAAAAATATTAAAGAGAATCAGAGGAATTATGACACGCGTGACTTGGAGGTTTTTTTCATTTTCCATGCATTGAACATGTGGAGGAACTATCTCATGGGAAGGAGATTTGAATTAAGAACAAACCACAGTGGTCTGAATTATTTTTTTTATCAGCCAACTTTGAATTCCAAGAAAACAAGATGGCTTGAATTTTTAAGTGAACACGACTTTGATACTAATCATATCAAATGAAAAGAAAATAAATTTGTTGATGCACTTAGTAGAAGATTGCATCTCATACATGCTACAGCTATTAGTATCCATCCATCAGACTTGAAGAGAAGAATTTTAGATGTTGTTACAGATCATCATTACCTATAGGTAAAGGAAACCTTACAACAAGGAGATGTGCAATAGAAAGTGAAAGAGTATGAGATGAAGGAAGATGGATTACTTATGCATAAAAATAGAATTTATTTTCCTAGTTCTGGAGAACTTAGGAATTTAGTATTAAAGGAAATGCATAATGTTCCATATGTTGGACATTCATGTTACCAAAAAATAATTACAGTAGTAAGAAGCCAATTATTTTCGTCGGGAATGAAAAAGTATATTGTTGATTACATCACCAAGTGTATGGAATGTCAAAGAGTGAAGGCTGAGCATAGACTAAATAGCAGGGTTTCTACATCCATTACTAATTCCAGAGAAGAAATGGGAAGTGATAACCATTGAATTTATAACTAAATTTCCCAAGACAACAAGGAAAAATGATTCAATCATGGTAGTGGTTGATAAATTGATGAAGGGTTCTAATTTTGTTCCTATAAAAAAAATCATACAACAACTAATATTGTAGAACTATACATGAAGGAAATTGCTAGGTTGCATGGGATACCTAGGAAAATTGTCTCAGACAGAGACACTAAATTTACTTCAAATTTTTGGAAAGGATTATTCAAAGGATTTAGTACAAATATGAACTTTAGCATAGCATGCCATCAACATTCAAATGGGTAGATAGAAAGGTTCAACCGAGTAATTGAAGATGTGTTAAGAATGTATGTTATGGATAAGCCATTTGAGTGGGAATATTACCTACACTTGGTTGAGTTTGCCTATAATAATGGGTATCAAGCTTCGTTGAAGATGAGTCCATTTGAAGTCTTGTATGGTAGAAACTGAATTACTCTTGTAATATGGGAAACCCAATAGATAGAGTGGTACTTGGGCCAGAGTTGCTCAAGGAAATGGAGGACCAGATGGTTAAGATTAAGAAGAACTTAAAGGCAGCTCAAGATCGAGAAAAAAAAATTATGCCAACAAGAAAAGGACAGCAAGAGAATTTAAAGTAGGAGAGAATGTGTTGTTGAAAGTAAATCCCAATAAGAGATCCTTTAAGTCGGGACGTTGTACAAATCTAGAAGCTAGAAACTGTGGTCCATTTGAGATATTGGAAAAAATAGCGCCAGTTGCATACATGATTTCATTTCCTGTTTCCATAAAAGTGCATAATGTATTTCATGTCTGTTTGCTAAAGAAATATGTACATTATCTTAACTATGTTGTTGATTGATATCTGATTCAGGTAGAAACAAAGGGAGACTTTCAGGTCCAGCCAATGCGAATACTGGACAAAAAAATCAAAATGTGTCGAAATCAAGTTATAGATCTGGTAAAATTTTAGTGGACCTACTACGATCCTAAATATGCTACCTAGGAGCATGAATATTCCATGTGGGTAGAGTACCCGCAGCTTTTGGAATAATTTTTGGGAATTTTGATTCATGTTTTCTATATGCATTGAGGATAGTGAAAAAATAAGGGGGAGGGGATGTAACACCCCGGGTTTTGAACCCCCATATTAAATAATGTATTTTTACATTGTTGATAGGTCAGAGTGCCAAAACAATTATTAAAACGCCAGTATGCCTGAAAAATGTAATTTTTTTATCATTATTAAAAATAAATACATTGTTGGTTGCTAGACGGACAAGGACTAGAGTTATAGGGGGATATGATTCCACGAGAGAGGAGGATAAGGGGATAAGTGCTTATTTATTTTATATTTCCCATTTTGTGAGTAATGTGGGGGAGAATAAGTTAATTGAGCTCTTGTGGTAAGACTAAGAGGTTCTTGATCTCCACGAATTACAAAAACTCATCCCTAGTGTGTGGGAGGGGTTGGTTTGTTCGTTCGTTCTCCCATAGGAAAGTACTCTCATTCTTGTCCTCATTCTGGTGTTGTTTCTAGTCACCTCATGCACTCATTCACCCATTCTGTTCACTTTTCATCCTCTCTCATGGATTCTGCACTACGGCCATCCCTTCATTCACTCATCTTTCCTCACTTCATTGTCTTGGCTTGGGAAAGGAAAATGAACTGCTAAAGAGAAGCCATGGTTTTATGGGTTGTAGAGATTGTTGGTGTAGTCCAACCATGATATGAGGCCTGCATGTCTGATATGATTTTCCTGTGACCAGTTTGGATCACAACTACGAGTCCTTAGAGTCCCAACATGGACATTCTATAATAGCTGCAGTAGAGCCCTGAATGGAGAGGGACTTCATGAGGAACTGCGTGGCAGAGAGGGGTGGAGGTCTATTCACGTGGGTAGTGTAGGATGGGTAGAAGAGAGCTAGGTACTTGGATTTTTCTGAGTGTTGGAGAAGCTTGTGAGAGATTGAGTGTCGATTGGTTTGGGAAGCCAAGTAACACTCTAGAACCATCCTTGTGGATTCATACCCCTCGCTCAGGGTTGACATTGTTATTGAGACTTGGAAAAACAATGTCTATCATTGGGTGGAATTTCCTTAGCCCATAGCCATTTGGTGTCTTCTTTATAAAATATAAGTGCTCTATGTTATGGTATTAATTACCTATGTATGAATTATTTTGTTATGTACTTAATTATTGTTGAATTCAATATGATTAGAATATACATGCTTGATGTTTATTATTGCGCATGTTGTACGCTTCACTATTTATATGCTTATATTAAATCTTGATCAATGCATGTGAATATTTCATGCATTCCCTATTAGGAAAAACAAGAGAAGGGATCGAATTAGTCCAGAAAAGGGACTTGTAGATAACATTCCTAGCCTGTGGATGGTTGGATGTGTTACACTAAAGAAAAATCAAAGTGATGAAAATGATGAATTCCAAAGGGTTCTCATCATGGTCCATGACCCACTAATCCTCTTGACCTTTACTACACAAAATAAACACAAATGTTGCATTTATTTAAACTGAGCAAAACCCTAGTTCTCAAAATCGATGAAAAAAAAATTATGAGGGATTCAACCCGATAGTGAGGGGTTATATAGAGGAAATTCTATGCCAAGAATCCAATGGATATTATGGTTCCTCAATTTGAGTCTCGTTATTTGTTATACTTCCAGTTGCAAGTTGCATACCAAACCATCTCGGGGACACTTGGCCAATTCCTCCTTAGGGCATAAAATCCTAATGAAGCAACATTTTTGAGTTTCATGAGATGTTTCAAGCTTGTTTATGCATGAAATAGGTGACCATAGTATAAATCCACTCTTGAGGCATGGTTTCATAAATTGGACCCCTAAATCCAAATGTTGCAATGTTTCTTACCGAGCAAAACCCTAGTTCTCAAAATCAATGAAAAAAACAAATTTGAGGGATTCGACCTAGCAGTGAGGGCTTATCTAGATGAAATCCTATGCCAAACATCCAACAGAGATTATGGTTCCTCAATTTGAGACTCGATTTTTGTTATATTCCCATTTTCAATTCGCATCCCAAACCATTTGGGGACTCTTGGCCAATTCCTCCTCAAGTAATAAAATATTAATACAACATCATTTTTTAGTTTCGTGAGATGCAACAAGATTGTTTAGGCATGGACCAGTTGACCACATTGTCCATCCTCTCTCGAGGCACATTTGTTACAGGATAATCCCCCTGCAAAAAAGATGATTTCCTCTTGGATACTAGACCCCTATGACCAAGATAGAAAAGTGTTATAGTGGACACTGACTTTCCTTTGCATGAAGCTAAACTATTCAAAGAAGAAGAAGGAAGAAGCATAAATACCTTTTATCGATGTTTTTCCTTGCTTGATCCAGGCTAATCTTGATCTCCAAGTTCCTCAGAATGTCCTGAAATACAATGAGAAACAACAATGATACTTCCTACTCTACCATGATTAACTTCATAATGGATCTATGAAAGAAACAAGTCCATGAAGCGTACACAAACTTTAAAGGAAATAGGCCAAGCATAGACTTATATTAATGAAAACAAAATGAGATGCTTACAACCATGGATGTAGGTGTAGCAACTTCACCAAGCTCTCTTTATCCAGACCCTTTCTCAAATAATCCACACATAGAATGTTGATTCTTCAATGATATCTCCCTTATGAGATCATAAGTTTGATACTTCACAATGTCTCCATATCATACCATTTCTCATGAGATCGTAAGTTAGGTATCTCTCTCAATATCCATGTCCCCTTTCAC
Source organism: Picea engelmannii (assembly GCA_009831015.1). Lineage (NCBI taxonomy): Eukaryota > Viridiplantae > Streptophyta > Pinopsida > Pinales > Pinaceae > Picea > Picea engelmannii. The sequence continues at coordinate 326,474 of ML782242.1, forward strand.
CATGAGGAGGCCTCCTTATATAGGCTTGGAGAGGCCTAACCACTTAATATATTCTTGGGATAAGTTCAGGATTCTTCTCCTTTAGTTGTGGATCTTCCCTAAGATCGAGCCTTGACCTCAGACCTAAATCCAACCAACTCCAGATATGAAGGGATTCTTCCCTAATTTCCCTCAACAATCCAAAAAATTTCTCAAAAAAGGCCAGCACTCCCTCAAAATGGGGTACAGAGCATTGGAATGCTCCCCCAAAAGGGGTCATAGAGAGTTGTCACTCCCTGACAGTATATAGGGGAGAGTGGCCTTCCAAAATTTAGTTTTTAGTGGTTTTCTCAGTGGCAAAAGACTTGTACTCTTTGTCAAATGACTTCTCCTCTTCAAAACCAATCTTTTGAGGTGTCTTGTAAGTGTTCTTGATAATTTCATCCGAGACACAAAATAGGTAAGATGACAGTATGATATTTGTGACACCTGTGTGAGAAATGTGACACTTGTGAAATTCAGTAATGATGACACTAGGCCATAATTGCAATGAGTAATTTTGATGTGTAACATATTTCCCCCCAAAGTGCGAAGTTAGAAGACGAGAACTAATGACTAAAGTACTTTGTATACTTTTTAAAGAAAGGGTACGAACTTAGAGAACCTGAAAGAAGTTGTACACAACCATCAAACAAATATAATGACATGTTTCAAACCCAAGGCAGGCATACCTATGCTTGAGTGATAAATAATTTCAAGGTATGGCTACCATAAAATACACTGCGGATCCATAATTATATTGAAAAAAGGTATAGCTACTAAATATACAATGTGGATCTATAGTCCTATGACCTGAACTGGTCAAATCCATGAAGAATACACAGTAGATATACGAGATGACAAGACATAGCCACAAACCAATACAAAGTGGATCTATGTGACAGTATATGTGTCAACGTTCAAAAGAAACTTTGTCTCAACCTGGGAAAAGTACATATAAGAGTGATGACTCAACCCAGGGTATTCTTACCGATCCTAATGTAGTACGGATATAACCATGTGAATAGATGTCTTGATGTCGAACATGGCAGAAACCACTTAATTACCGGTCAATGAGGTAAATTGTTAACAAGTGCGAGGAAATCACCATTGATGTCAATGATTCCCAAGGTAACCTAGTACATTCCAACGAATTTGAATTGATGAGCTGAATTCAAACATCCATGGAATCATCCAATCAGAGGTCAATGATGTAAACCCACTTTTGGACATGAGGAGGCCTTCCATTGAGGCATGCAGGTCCCAAGGTACTAACTGGTTTCTAAGTCTAGTTCTCAGATAATGTGTTGAAGTCGATAGGAACAAACTCGTCGAAGGAGGGCCTTGATGTATCCCCTATCAACGACATGAAACTCACACAGAGTTGTAAATTGGTGGATCAAATGAACATGGACTGACACAGGTATTGAAATATGAAATTTGTGATGGCTAACTCTCGAGGCAGATACTTCCCTTGAACACTGAGGCACAATAGTAGAAACATGTCATGGACCAAAACACGATAATGCAATGGATACGGTGACTTTCGTCGGGTGAACCAAAGAAGTTAGAAAACTCATAGGATTGGTTCAGTGCATAGGTTCAACAGACTAAAATGCATGCAAAGATAGAGTTTCATGTTCAAGGGCGACTGTAAGAGATACTGGTAATGTTTTCAAATATTGCTTGGCTTGCTTCTTTCAATTTTTCCCCCATCTAGATAGATGAGTACCTCTTTTTTATTTAAAGAGCTCAAGGAGGGTAACACATGCTCGATATAACTCACCTTCGGTAAGTTCCTCTTCCTTTGTTTAACGAACTGGAAGAAGGAAGGGTTCAGTCCCATATGGGCTCTTCAATGTATGATTTTTTTTAACGAGTCCAAAGAAGGTAAACTCGGTGATTTTTCATGTTTAGAGAGTCTGAAAAGAACTTAAAGATGACTCTAGGGTTGTCCTTTTTCGTAATGTTAGTCTCGCGAGGCTAAAAAAGAGATAAATTATCACTCGAAAGATTCCCTTTCAAACCTTTTAATGAGTGGGCAAGGAAGAAAGATCACTCAGAAATATTTTCATGTTTAGAGAGTTTGAAAAGAACTTAAAGACAAATCTAGGGGGTTCCTTTTTCATGTATCCATGTGAGCCTGAAAAAGAGATTAAAGTTTACTCAGTTACATTATCATGTATTTACGAGCACGAGAAGGAACAAAGACTAAGCTCGGTATTGGTTTCATTTTTACACAAGCTTGAAAAAAAATTAAACGTATCCTTGTATCTTCCCAACATAATTTCCAAAGGTTGGGATACCCATGGATGGTTGGTACTCTGCCCCCATCTTGAAAATCCAGTAGCATAAATCTAGAATGATAATCAAAGGTTGGAGACATGCCCCCCCAAGCTCCAATTCATTCACCGACTTTGAGGTTGTCACCAATCTCTCTACTAGATGGAGAAAAAGGATTAGGGTGGATGAAATGAAGGTTCAAACACGAGACCTAATGAAAGACTCGACTTGACATCTACAAGATCTAGAAAGAGAATCGACCGGATGGGAGAGGTGACTATTTCATTTTTTAATGAGCTTGACACAGGAAAATAATTATGCTCAAGGCTCCAGGTTCAATCCCCATATTTTTGTTTCATTTTTTAACGAGCTTGCTACAGAGAGGAAAACTATTCTCAAAGCTTATGTTTCATTTTTTAACGATCTTGCCACAGAGAAAAAAAAACTATGCTCACGACGTCTTCTTGATCATGGCTTCCAAGAGGATAAATCTCTAGAAGGACACCATGTCAAGGGACAAAACTCGGTCATGGATTCCAATAGATCTTCATTGGATGGAAGAAGAATTCTCTGGAAGGAACACATGTCGAAGGTCTCGCCAGGGGTAAATATATCAGGCTCCAATAGCCCTACCGAAGAGATAACCATGTCAAATATTGTATATAATTCATTTGAAGTTGAATTCATGGGATATAATGCAACATAATTGACCTATGGTAGGGGTGACACCGACTGCATATAAGAACTGTGTAGGCAGGTCATCGGGTTGATGGTCAAGTCAGGGCCAACGAACGAAAGTTGATCAATGGTCACCATTATTCCATCGTGTGGGAAATATATCACACTAAAAAGAGTGGATACAATATCTTTCATGGCATAGACATAATCTCGGCCAAGGAGTAAATCGAAATCCAAGGGGTCCTAGACTACCATAACATTAATAAAGATAGTTTTCCTTCCCAAAGTTACGGGAAACTGAGGGAGGATCCCTAAAGGGTGACTGGTTCTTCTACTAAAAGTGAACAGAGTCTAGTTAACTGGCACAAGCTGAGGATAACCCAAATCTTTCCAAGCAATAGAGGAAAAAATACTAACAGATGAACCTTCATCTATCAATGCATGAGGAATGTCCTGACCACAAACCTGTATTGTAATATTGAAAGGAATGTGAGAGATTGTTGGCATTTTTTACAGACATTGTAGGCTTGTCATTGATGGAAAGTACAGCATCAAAGATGGCATCAAACGTGCAAAGGATTGTAGGGAGGTCATTGATGACAAGATCAGAGTAAGCCTCGATGAAAAACAGAAACAAAGTAATCTCAGGAGTAATTAGCGTAGAATCGATCGCAGTGCCTAAGATCGGGAGGAGATGCGTCAGTGATCGTTGGATCCCATTTAAATTCTTGAAAGAAGGAGGACCGTCAGATATGATTGTAGACAAAAATAATGCACAGAAGAGGAGGACAGATCTCAGGCATTATATCTGAGCATAAGTTCCGACCATCATTGGATCATGGAGAACCTGCACATTCATTAAAGTGAAAGGAGAAGTGGGTATACAAAATCCCAAAAGAAGGAGGACCATCCATCTACGGGTAGGACACGCGGACACAGATCAACATTTCGCTGACTGGAAAGTCAAAGGTATGAAATGCTCTAGCCTTTCACCTCTCGAAATTGTGATATGCGAAATCGTGAAATAATCTCAATCGTTAGATCGAGGCCAAATATGGACCGTTGATCAGGCACAACGAAGGCTTGTGGATTTGTGAAGTCTCGATAAAATCTTGATCGTTGATCCAAGAGGGACACGTGGCAGAATATCAGAGCATGTCAAAGACTCCATTTCGGGGTTTCGCAAATCGCGACTTGGAGAGGCAATAAACAATACCACAGGAATGCTGAAATCGTGAAATGAGAAATAGTGAAATGATCTGAACCGTCAGATCAAGGGTTGATTGGGACCATTGATCCCATGCCATTTCAGAGTTTCCTGGATCAGTAGTTGGAAGCATCAAGAACATTCACCATAGGAATGATGAAATCACGATTTGCAAAATCATGAAATGATATGAGTTGTTAGTTCGAAGAGATCGTGGACCATTGATCCGACCCCCTTCAATGTATTGGAGACCAAGATTTCGGTTACGGGGAGATGGAGAATTCAGAGACTCTCAACATCAGGAGTCCCAAAATGCCAAAAAATGAAATCTCGAAAAGCAATTTATGAACAAGCGCTTGGTCATGGCCATGGTCATATAGAGGAAGGAGCTAGCGTAGAAAATCTCCATTTCAGAGTTTCAGAGATCGCGACATGGACTGGAAAGACATTTGGCCACAGGAAATCTGAAATGATGAAATACAAAATAAAGGCAAGCTTATGAAGATCATTCAATGGTGCAGATGAAATTGAAGGAGATCGGAGGTCTACTGTTGCACAACACAGTGAACCTGCCAAAAACTAGTGATGAGTTCTACCAGAGGACTCAAAGACACTTTGAGGTGATTGACAGAGGAAGTGAAGAGTCTCAAGAGATCAACTAGTAGAACAAAGATTGTTCGTGGAGGCGACTGACAAGTGGATGAGCGTTGAAGTTTGTAACTGAAGAAGAAATTATAAGCTCGAATATGCCAGAGAGGACGAAGAGTCTCGACTGCCAGAGAGGCTAAGGAATCTCGGCATGACATCCAGTGATGCTGAATGCGTGGGCAAACTGCCAGAAAAGCTGAAGGGTTACCATGATGATCAGACAGAGTACTCAAGTTGTGGAAGAGATTAATGCAATGTGAGAAGGCAGAGGCATGGTGTACATTGCATGCACAAGGTGTACATAAGCTATAAGTACACGGGACAAAGAAGTGATGAGGTTGTTTTTGCTGCAGTGGGTGATGCATGCAGGAAGAAGGAGGTGAAGTATAGGAGCCGGTATGGCCAGAAGAGAAAAGGGTCATTGAACGGGAATGGTGTACAGAGAACAAAAGGAAGAAGAATAGAAAGTGCAATGTATGCATGCAGAAAGACTATGAGGCAGACAAAGTAGCGAAATCTTGCAAAACATTGATGAGACTGGTAAGTTGTTGTTAAACATTATATCAATGTAATAAGTTTAAATAACACATATTGGTAATCCAGTGTGGTAGGGAGGTTCTAGGGAGGACCGGTGTCCTCAGAGGTTCAAGTGGGTTCTTGAACACAGGGAGTAGTAGCTTCCTTCTAGTTGGTACTAGAGACACCAGGGAGTAGGTGCTTCCTTCTAGTTGGTGCTAGAGAAACCAAGGAGTTGGTGCTTCCTTTTAGTGGGTTCTAGAGAAAACAGAGAGTTAGTTCTCTCAGCAAGTCTTAGCTTGCAAAAATAGAGGTTGTAGCCTCACAATGAGTTGGTGCTCATATGTATGATAATGTAAAGAATGTAAATAATACTTATCATATAAATAAGAAGAGGTTTTTACCCTGTATGGGTTTCCTCGGGAAATATTTGTCTATGTGTTTCTCATATATGTGACTGATGTTGAATGTGCCATTGTTTATTTCCCTGCATTATTGTGATCATCATTGAGTTCCTTGTAAGGATNTATCTAAGGGTATATCCTAGAGCTTAAACATGTCAAGCCATGAAGGAAATTCAACCAATAAGGCCCCTCTGTTCAATGGAACAAACTTTGCCTTCTGGAAAGTTAGAATGAGAACCTACATAATGGTTTTAGGTGCAGATGTTTGGGATGTGGTAGATATTGGTTATGTGAAGCCAGTTGTGCTAGCTAATAAGGATGACAAACTAGAATTTAACTTCAACGCTAACGCTATGAATGATATCTTGAGTGGGCTTGCAGAAGAATAATTCGTAAAATTTATGCACCTATGAATTGCCAAAGAAATGTGGGACAAACTCATTAGCAGTTATGAGGGTAATGAGAAGGTAAAGGATGCAAAGCTTCAAACCTACAGAATACAGTTTGAACAGCTGAAGATGAAGGAAGATGAAACTGTTGGAAAATAATTTCTGAGAGTAGAAGAAATGGTAAATGCAATGAAGGAACTTGGTGAAACAATTGAGGAACCTTCTTTAGTTCAAAAAATATTGAGATCTCTCCCAGATAGGTTCAACCCGAAGGTCTCTGCTATAGAAGAAATTAATGATCTAAAAACCTTGGAGTTTGATCAACTTCTAGGAACATTGACTGCATATGAAATGAGAATAGTTAAAGATAAACCCACCTCCAGAGAAGCATCATTTAAAGCAGACAAGAGTGAGGATTCTAAGCCCGATGAAATTGAAGAAAAATTTGTGAAGAGACTGAAGAAGGGATCAAGAAAATACAAAGGTAAACTGCCTTTCAAATGTTTCAATTGTGGTAGGATAGGTCATTTTGCAAATAAATGTCCCCACAAATGAAAGGATCAGACATGTGATTATGAGGAGAAGTACAAACACAAAAATTTCTTTAAAGAGAAAAACTTTAAGAAGAAAAGTCTGTGTGTAAACAATGATGATGATCCTTCAGATGATGAAGAAAATGAATCCTCTGTTGAATATAAACTAAATGACTTCATACTTATGGATAAAGAGTATTATGATAATAAAAGAACAGGGACTGATGTTAATGAAGAATAAGTCGTGGTTGACATGGAAGGAGAACTTATCAATGCACTGGAAGAGATTGACAGACTAAGAATCAAGAACAAAAAGCAAAGACAATTACTGATACAGTTCGAGAAAGACAGTAAAAAACCTGATGAAGACCTTGTCCTACTAAAAGTAGAATTAGAAGAGGCAAAGAAAATCGAAGACATTCTGAAACAACAGTTATCAGAAAAGAAGGCGAGATGTGAAGCATTAGAAGAAGAAGTAGTGAAAAATAGGAAAGAGATGGAGAAGTTTCAAGCCTTGTATAATTAGAATCTGTCAAGTATCAAAGCCTCAAAAGGATTAGCCACCATCCTGAATCAACAAAGGAATCCAAAGTTGAAAACTGGTTTGGTTTATGAAGAGGGATCAAGTAGTGGCAAGCCAAGAAACAAAGAACCCATCAAGTTTGTCAAATGTACAGCCAATAACAACAACGAACCTGCAGGAACAAAGGAAGACAATCAGTCACCTGAGACGAGTAAGGTAAAAGATGCCAGAACTAAATCTATAGAACAAATAAGTAATTCACTCACTACTGAAAGACGTCATCAGCCTAGAAGAAATCGATTTGCACAAAGAAGACAACCATTTCCCAGGTACAAATAATTTTTCCATGGTTATTATTTCTATTGTTCTAACTTTGGTCAGAAAGCTGTAAATTGTTCCTTAAGACTTAGACATGAGCAATTAAGATTTCAAAGGAATAAATACTTCCCACAACAAAGAATGATATAGTCAAGTAATAATCCTTCACAAACTGCAAATTGCCAAATTAAGTCTAAACACATACAACTAAGGAGGCCAAGAAATAATCAACAATCAATAATTAGACAACAATGCAACAATAAGTTTGACCTATTGAATAATGAGGTTGAATGCTACACCTGTCATAACTTTGGACATAAATGTATTGACTGTCGGTTAAGGAACTATGAACCAAATTTGAAATCCCCTACTGAAAATGTCAAGTTTTGGAAGAAGAAGGAAAGTGACAAGTGTGGATTAGTATTGTCCACTCAAAGAAAAATGAACCCTTGGTATATAGACAGTGGATGCTCCAAACACATGAAGGTAGACAAAGGCAAGTTTCTATCTCTAAGTGAAAGCAAATCAGGAAACTTAACCTTTGGAAATGATGCTCCAGGGAAAATAAAGGGCAAAGGGATGGTGAGCTTAAGGAATGGAAAAGGAAAAGCCCAAGATGTTCTACTTGTGGATGGGCTGAAACATAATATGCTCAGTGTAAGTCAAATGTGTGACAGAGGATGCGAAGTGTTTCTCACGTCCAAGGACTACAAGATAAACTCTGTAAACTCAGGACAAGTGGTGGCCAAAAGCATAAGGACAGAAAATAATGTATATGTGCTGAAAGAAAATAGAGAAGAATGTCATCTAAGAAAACATGATGAAAGATGGTTATGGCATAGGAGACTTGGACATATAAAATTTGACCACTTAATCAAACTCAAAAACCTCGAGGCAGTAAAAGATCTTACGAGAATATCAAAGCCCCAAGATTCAATGTGTAAACCCTGTCAAGTAGGGAAGCAAAACAGGACATAGTTTAAGTCCAAGAGATTTACTTCAACAGAGAAACCACTCCAACTAGTTCATATGGATTTATGTGGACCATCAAGACAGGAAGGCACAGGGAAAGAAAACCACTTCATGCTGATTATCGGTGATTACTCCAGACTTACTGGGTTGCCTTTCTCAGAGAAAAAGCTGAAGCATTTGAGAAGTTTAAAATATTTAAGGCTTTAACAAAGACTCAAACAGGAAAGAGGTTAAAGGCAGTAAGATCAGATCGGGGAGGAGAGTTTATGTCAAGAGACTTCAAGGAATTCTGTGATGAGGATGGGATCAAGAGATAATACAAAATCCCAAGAACTCCACAACAAAATGGAGTTGTTAAGAGGCAAAACAAAATAGTGCAGGAAATGGCTAGGTCAATGATGAATGAGAAGAACATTGGTCAAACCTATCGGGTAGAAGCAATACACACAGCAGTCCATGTGATTAACAAATCCCACCTCAAACCACAAAGTGACAAGACACCTTATGAATTATGGTTTGGAAGACCTGCCTCAATCAAACACTTCAGAGTCTTTGGGAGTAAATGCTACATAAAGAATAATGATGAGAACCTCGACAAATATGAT
>ML782242.1:353959-391511 GCA_009831015.1 Picea engelmannii
AAGCTCTTCTTCAACCTGCATACCAAATTCTCCTTCCCTTTGACCTCATACCCCTGTGGATGCTGCATATAAATCTCTTCCTCCAAATCCCCATGGAGAAAAGTTGTTTTTACATCTAACTGTTCAAGATGCAAATCTTCTATAACTGGTAGTTTTGGCCATTAAATTTCTCGACCCTAAACTTTCCATCTTCCGACATTGCTCCTACTTGAACCAGGAACCCTCTTTTCCTGCAAGGTACCTTACGCTCTGATACCAGTTGTTAGAAAAATAGGACCGCGGAGCAATAAAATAAAACAAATGGAGAAACAAAACACAGAAGACACACAATACAAGAGAGACACAGATTTACGTGGTTCACCCAATGTGGGCTACATCCACTAGAGAAATTGCCAGGTCCTTCCTTTATTATTATCCAGCAAATGAAGGGATACAACCTACAGCAAAACCCACTGTAACTTCCTCTTCTTTCTCTCACAGTCTCCTCTCTCAGAATACAATAGTCACCATCATCCATAGCCACAATACATTTCCCTCATAAAAGAGGGTTTCCTTCTAGGGCAAAAAACCCTAACATAATCTCTACCGTTAGATCTGCGACCTTATAATGAACGGTCCATATTTACAATGAAATTACAATATACTTTTACAAGGCAACTTTTTCTTTGGGGGCCCGCTTGCCCCCAAACCCCCCAGTCGGGGGGATAGGCCCCCCGAACCCCGCAGAGGGGGTACCCCCCCTCTTCACTCCCCCGCGTGGAAGAATGTACATACTTATGGGGTGTAAATACTTCATGGGGTATAAACACGGCTAAAAGTAAGGACCTCTGAATCAGGAAGATAATCAGGCTCCACAACCAACATCTTGTCCCAACCCTTCCCGTATCAACAACAAGCTCAGTTGGTCATCCATGACCGACCATCCTCTTCTACTACATCATATGTTTTTATGTGTACTGGTGATTCTAAGCAGAACAACGTTGCACTTATGACTCGATCCAAAGATTATTCTCCATCTAAGGAGAAGGTTGACGATTTACCTCTTGCTTTGGTACAACCCTCTCCATCAAATTCACCTACTAACAGTCCTCTTCATCTCGAACAACCGAGCCTTGACACAGTTTTGCGACCCCCCCCCCTAAGGGTGTCGTACAAAAATCGGCTTTAGTTCCTCATGCTCGTGCAGCCCAGAACTACAGCATTGTTGAAGATCTGGCCCAGGCACCTTCAGCGATGTCAGCTCTTGAAGTCCTTCAGTCTTGTCCTGCACAAAGGAAGGCACTGTTGAAAGCTATAGGTGGAATTGATCCTACAGATACAAATTTGATAGTCTTTTACTTGGATGATCACATTCCAAGGTTACCCCCTCAACTAGCATTTCAAATCCAAGTTGTTGTCTCTGACAAGAACATTTGTCGAACTGTTATTGATGAGGGTGCCTCGACTTGTGTTATGTCTTTTCTTGTTGGAAAGCCATTGGCTCTCCTCCTCTGAATGAATCCCAAAACACTCTTAAATCCTTCAATGGCTCTGGTTTTAAGCCTTACGATGTTCTCCCTTCGTTGCCTATCACGTTAGAAGGTAAAATGGTCCAAGTTGAAGTGGAAGTTTTCAACGCTCCCCTTGATTATAATATTTTTCTTGGACGCAGCTGGATCGATTCCATGCATGCAGTCATGTCAACACTTTTCCATGTAGTTCATTTCCCTCATCACGGAAAGGTTATCACCATTGACCAACTTTCCTTCTTCAATTTTGATACCCATACTGGCAACGTGTCATTTATTGCTAAAACCCCACCAGGTTATGAGAATGTCGGTGTAGGCCTTTTAAAGGACTCCTCATTAATGGGTACTTTCCCTATTCCACTGCTTGATGTTCCATGCCCATCTGTTGCTTCTATCAATATGATTTCCATCGTGCCTCACGAACTTCCTGTGTCTTCTGACCCTTGGATAGTCCCTGACCCCGAAGATCATCTTCATTTCGGCGACATAATGTCGTTAAGTCCGGTTGAATCCGCTTATCAAGCGATTCAATCAGAAACACCTTTTACTCCCTCTCTTGATGAGTTGTCTCCTGATCCTTTTCGTGTTATTTTTCCCACTGACGAGATGATCATGTCCATCATGGAGGATACTCCTTCGGACAATGGGCATCATCGTTCCATCCTCTTTCTAGAACAACACACTCTTGAGAATTACCAACGGATTTCGACTTCGTCGACCATTGTTGTCATCTCGATTGTTCCCGGATCTGCACATGATGTGTTTGTTGAAGGGAACCTCAGTAATATCTCTCCCACAATTCCCATTGACATATCCATAAAACCTGGATTCGTAAAAAATGCTCATATTGGAGCTTCGTGTTCCCAAGACGAAATAGTCACCTATACATCCCTGTTTAAAGAATTTCGTGACATATTCGCCTGGAGCTACAAGGAAATGCCAAGTATCGACCCTGTAATTGTTGTACATGAGATAAAGACATACCCCGATGCTAAACCCGTCCAAAAATGCCTTTGTCCTATTCACCCTCGTAAAGAGGCTGCTATCAAGCTCGAAGTTGAAAAACTTTTGAAAGCTGGCTTTATTTATCCGATGGCTCTTACAGAATGGGTTTCCAATCCTGTCCCGATTGACAAGAAAGGCAGCAGTATTCATGTATGTATTGATTATAGGGATATTAACAAAGCTTGTCCCATGGAAAACTTTCCTACTCCCTTCATCGATCAAATTGTCGATGACTGCGCCGGAAGTGAAATTTTTTCCCTCATGGATGGTTTTTTCCAGCTATAATCAAATTAATATTGCTCCTAAGGACCAACACAAGACTGCCTTTATTTGTCCTTGGGGTACTTTTGCCTATAGGAAACTCCCTTTCGGGCTTAAGAACACGGGCGCGATTTTTCAATGTGCTATGTCTTATGCTTTTCATGATATCAAGCATATCATTCAACCTTATTTGGACAATTTACCCGCTCATTCTATGCGCAGAGTCGATCACCCTACCCATTTATGGGCCATTTTCGTTGGCTATCGGTTCTATCGTATATGTTTAAATCCTCATAAATGCATTTTTTGCATAGAATCCGGTCGTCTTCTAGGTTTTATCATTTCACGTCAAGGGATCCAGGTGGATCCTATTAAGGTTGAGGCAATTCTTAATCTCCCTCCTCCTTCTACACTGCGCCAGTTACAAAGTTTGCAGGGGAAAGCAAAATTTCTTCATCATTTTATCCCTAATTACACCGAGATCACTAGTGGATTTATGTAGCTACTAAAGAAAGATTCAGAGTTCATCTGGGATACCATTTCCAACAATTCTTTTGAAGCTTTGAAGTTGTCCCTCACGCAAGCTCTGCTTCTCCTTCCTCCCGATTACAGTCGCGATTATTTCCTTTATCTTGCTGCCTCGGAGTACACTATTGGCATGGTTCTCGTTCAAGAGGATGATGTGCACGATGAACATGTTGTTTATTACTTGAGTCGAAGTCTCACACCCACAGAAATCAAGTATCAACATGTTGAAAATTTGGCCTTGGTTGTCGTTCAAGTCGTTCAACGCTTCCGGCACTATATCCTCTCACAGAAAACTACGGTGATTTCTCATTGCAACCCTATGCAACATATTTTGACACGTCAATTGCTAGGGGGCAAATACTCCAAATGGATTGTCATACTTCAGGATTTTGACTTGGAATTCGATCGCGCCAAGTCTAAGAAATCCTTAGTTTTTGCTGAGTTGTTATGCGATTTTCCTCACTCTTCAACGAAAAATGTAGCAGTTGATTCATTACCTAATGAATCTCCTTTCCTTATTAGCACTGACGATATTTGGTATGGGGATATCATTATATATCTCCAAACTCAGAATTTTCGTCCTGCTTTGTCTAGTACTGAATGACGTTGCATCCGCTATCAAGCTCGTCAAAACATTATCCTCGGGGATACTCTTTACCGTCGGGGAATTGACTCTGTTTTTCGACGTTGTCTAACATTCGACGAAGACGAGAAAGATTTGAATGACTGCCATTCTGGAGCATGTGGTGGTCATATGTCTGGGTATGCTACTGCCCAGAAGATCTTACGTGCAGGGTATTTTTGGCCTTCACTATTTAACGACTACATTAATTCCGTTCAAAAATTCCATACCTGCCATACCTACAATCAGAAAATTCGGTCACATCATGCTCCTCTTCATCCTATGGTCTCAGTTGGTCCTTTTGCAAAATGGGGCATTGATTTCATGACATGTCACCCTCACTCGGTCGGGGGGCATGGTTACATCATTGTAGCAGTTTATTACTTTACGAAATGGGCCAAGGCGATGCCGACATTCGATAATACTGGAAAGACTGCAGCCTTGTCTCTTTTTAATCACATCATAGTTCGTTTTGGTGTTCCCCAAGCTATCGTTACTGATCACGGTAGTCACTTTAGGAATTTTATGATGTCTGAACTTACAGAAAAGTTGGGTATTCATCATGATAACTCAATACCCTATTATCCACAAGCTAATGGCCAGGTCGAAGCAATCAACAAAGTTCTAAAAACTAGGCTTCGACGGATGATATGAATTCATAAAACAAGTTGGCACACAATGTTGTTTTCGGCATTGTGGGCGTACCAGACATCTATCAAGTCCGCTACTGGGTTTACGCCTTTTCGATTAGTCTATGGTGTGGAAGCCATTCTTCCTATAGAATGTGAGATACCTTCTTTGAAGCTAGCTATCGAACTCCTACCCAACACTTATGCTGAAGAAGAACGTCTATTGTATCTTATGCGATTAGACGAAACTCGACATGATGCCACTCTAGTAATAGAAGCCCAGAAAAAATGTGTCAAGGCCCAGTATGACAAGCATGTCAAGCCTCACGTTTTCTCTGAAGGTGGTCTTGTTCTTCTCTATGAACAAGATCAAGATGTGTTAGGAGCTGGGAAATTCGAACCTATGTGGTGCGGTCCTTATATTGTTCGTCGTGTTTAGGAGAAAGGAGAATATGAGTTGGTCGATTACAATGGTATCCCTTTGAGTGAACCCAGAAATGGGTTGTACTTAAATAAGTACTATGCATAAGTCATATGTGCACAAGTACATGTATTTTAATGTATCATACTTTGTGTTTGTTACTATAGTTTTATTTTGTTGGTATCTGGTCTCTTCCCTTATGTGACGTTGTGTTTGATTTCCAGATGTCGGAGTTTTCCCTACCCTATATTGGCTTCGCTGATGGTGCTAGCCGTAGTACTCGAAACCTTGCTTCCACTGCGTGGGCGATCTATACTCCAACAAATGAATTGTATCTTTATGAGGTGTATGCCTCGGCCGTGCAACCAACAATATTGCAGAGTATAGCGTCGTTATTGAACTATTGGTTGAAGCTATCTCACTCGGAATTCATCATTTGGTTGTGCGACTTCACTCGCAGCTTGTAGTATTGTAGTTAAGTAATGTCTACTCTATTCGAAGTCCTACTTTATTACGGGTGTATTTGCGAATTCGCCTCTTGGAACGTTATTTTGATCACATTGAATATCAACATATTCCTAGATGTCTAAATACATTAACAGATGCATTAGCTAATTATGTATTGGACAAACATTTGAATCATTTATAAATCAAACGCATCGAAATTCACACAATATAAAGTAAACTGGTAGAATTCGTCTGTATATATAATGATCAAAAGAGTTTTTACAAAAAAAAGGTTTGTCCGAAGACCAAAATATCAAAATTTGAAGCTCATAGCTTCTACAAAATGACGTCACGGATGACGTTCACGGTAACACACAACTGCTCTAGCAACTCTACGGAGCAGTCGACTCATAGATGTTGATACCCCTACAGTGTGACGTTGATCGCATCGTGGAACCTCTTCCAGAGTCATATATGGAATGTTTGCTGTCAGACCCTCTAAATTTTGTTCCACCACCTGATAATCCTCAACATACTGTGGTGTTGTTGCTACCTCTCCTCGCCTCTGGATAGGAGAAGTGCTAGGAGGTCTATACGGTTCAACATCTGTGTTATCAACAAACAATTTTGTGTTAGTCTTTGGATGAATATATAAAACAAAAAAACATTTGAATATGATAAAAATTCACAAAAAACATTTGAAAAGAAAAAAATGTGTGTCCTTCTTACTAAGGTCCCCCCACTGAGCATCCTCTGGTAATGCCAAATCCGGATCTCCTCGAAAATCCAGCCCAGCATAAGCGTAGTCATCAACCATCAACATCTGTGGTTGAAGCCAGTCAAAGAACATGTCATCATATTTGATGATAGGTCCTGCTACGTGTTGGGCCATGAGCTGACACCATCTCAGCATCCGCAGATCTCTGGGAGCCGGTAAATTCCACTCCACCTGTAGCCTCAGTAATGGGACCTGCTCAAGGAATAAGGATACCAGCAAAGATCCATACCCGAATTGCTTCAGGTCACCCCGCCTACATTTGGTTAATTTCTTTTTTATGCTACGCAGCACAGCATCTGCCCAGTTGAACACTTGAGGCTCAGTACACTCAATAGCATACTAGAAGTATCTCTGTAATTCCATATGAGGAGTAGAACTCCTAGCCATCCGAGCTATATTGAAAAGGATAGTATGGAGGGTCAAGTCTGTTACCCCCCAGATAGCCACTTTTCTTTTTTTTCACTCGGCCTCGGGTACGCAATATAAATTGCAGTACTCACTCAACTTTGTCCCACCACCTCTACTACCTGTCAGACTCACATAGGACCCTCTCCATGACAATTCGATCAAAAAATAAATGTCCTCAATGTCTAAGGACAGTGTGTGGACCCCCACACGAAACACCTACTAATCTGGGTCCCACATATGGACCAGGTACTCTAATAGTCTGACTTGGGCCCTCATGCTCAGGATGCGAAAGTATTTAAAGAGCCCACAATATCTCAAAGCAGCTATGGTAGGTGGATGATTCTTGGCCATTGCATTATCCTCTTCATGTTCCCTTTCTCACCACTCTAGCACCATGTTGATGGCCAATTATCTGCATGAGGAACACAATAAGAGGATTATTAACTTTTTTCATGATTTGGATATTTTTCATTGGCTAAAAAATTTAAAAAAAAATTGTGCTTTGCGGTTCTCACAGGTGCCCTTTGGGCATAGTGCAAGAACCTCGCAGGTGGTCTTAGGCTCACCTGCGAGAATGACTCGTTCTCGCAGGCCCCGTATGGCCCGCCTGCGAGAATTGCAGCGTGCATATAGGGCTTGAAAACTCAAATCAAAACTGAGAATTTAACCAATGAAATCATAAATTTAAACCATGAAAATGTCAAGGATGAAGAGCTTACCTTAATGTCGTAGACGACTCTCTGAATGGTCTCTCATAGCTCCCGCAAATTGACGCCAAACTTGGAGGGTAAAAGAGGGTTTTTTTGGAGCTCAATAGTGGAAATGTAAAATGGTGTGGTAAAAATAGTATTTACTCATTTTATTTACTTTTACTATATCATTTTGGGTTTTTTATGATTATTTATCAATTAAACCTAATCCCTAATGTCATGTTGAGTGTAATGACTTGCAGGCGTGATGACTCTGATGATTAAATACAAGGATATGGACATATTTTTCTTCATTATGGCATATTTTTTATTGTTTTTTATGGTTTTTACATAAAACCTCAAGCGTTTTTTTTGTCCGTTCTTGCGCTCGTAAATACATGAGAACCTGATCAAGCATACTTTTATCACTTTTTCGGGCTCAACAAGATTATACGAAAAAGGAACCCCCCTAGAGTCATGTTTAATCTCTTTTCGGACTCTCTAAACATGAAAAGATCATTGAGCGACCTTGCTATTTTCACGCTCGATAAAGTATTTGAAGTACGCGTCTGGTGAGCGATAATTTATCTATTTTTCGGTCTTTTCCAGACTACTTTACGAAAAAGAAACTGAGAGAGTTCTCTTTTAAGTGTTTTTCCAAACTCTATAATCTTGAAAAACCTTCGAGTTTTCTATCTCTGGACTCATTAAACAAACATTGGCAGACCCGTGATGGGACCGAACCACTCCTTCTTAGGGTTCGTTAAACATACTCCAAGGGACTCATCTGAAGGATGAGCTTATATCAACAAGCATATGTTATCATCCTCAAGCTTGTGTAAAAATAAAGAGGTACTCGCCAGAAATGGTGGGGGGAAATTTGGGAAAGGGATATTTTTTCATCTTCGTATTAATTGGCAGTAAGTGTCGCTCTTGAACATGATACCCCCTATTCATCATTTGAAGCCGGTTTGGGAAATCCATTTGTCTCTCATTCGATTGATTACAAGGTCATTCCCTGTGTCATCTTTGAGTCAATGCTACCAAATCATTGGTCATGTTGTTCATATGTTCAAGAGAAGTCCATCTAAAACCTATATTGAGTTAGCCATCTGCAGTTATCCAGTCTCTCCGTGTTGGCCTTCCCTGTGTCCAAGTCCTACTCTGTTTCACTTTCAAAAATTTTTACTCATTTTGTGTCATTGATGGGGGATACATCAAGGCCCTCCTGTGACGAGTTTTGTTCCATCGACTTCAGATCATTATCTGGAATCAAGACTTAGAAATTACTTAGTACCTTGGATCTTGCATGCCTCAATGGCAGGTTCCTCGCTTTCGACAGTGGGTTTACATCATTGACCTCTAATCGAAGGATTCCATCAAATGTTCGACTTCAACTCATTTATTCACACTTGATGGATTGTACTATGGTACCTTGGGATTCATTTGACATCAATGGTGATTTCCCTCGCACTTGTTAATGGTTTTATCAATGATCGGTAATCAAGTGGTTTCTACCATGTTCGACTTCAACACATGTAATCACATGGTTAGATTCGTACTTTGGGCGACAATATTGAAGACCCTAGATTTCATCTTTGCGATCCAGGTTTCTATGGAGTATGTATAATTTGTGACACACAGATCCACTGTGTATGTCTCGTAGCTATGTCGTCTTGATTTGAAATTTATTGCATAGATCCACACTGTATTCCAGTGACTATGCTATATTTTGATGGCATAGATCCACAGTGTATGATTGGTGGCCATGACCCATGTCTATAATGTCATCCATCTTTGATCTGAGTATGGGAATGCCTACCTCAGAATTGATATATATGGTATTATGCAGATGCTTGGTTGTTCACAGGTTTCTGATTAGGTGTGCTCCTGGTTCTCGACACACACATGTAGCTTACAAAGTCTATCGGTTGCCACTGGTTCCAACACTCATACTTTGGGGGGCATTCTGTTACCCATGATTTTAGTCATCATGATGATGTATGGATGATGGTGTACTCAGGCTCTTCATCAGAACTTTCTCCTAAGAAAAGTTACTTTCTTCTCTTTCTAGAAATATCATTTTTGAAGGAGGTTCACAGGCTGCTAGTTTATTTTCCTGCGAGAATGCATGATTCTTGCAGGCTGCTTTAAGCCAAGGTGTGAGAAGTTCACACTGTGCTGAACTGCTAGGTTTCAAACTCTTTCTAAAGAAAGGAAAAAGGTGAATTCTCGATGCTTCTAGAAGGGAATCTTCTATAAGGATGAGATGGAATTCGAATGGTTATCCTAGTACTGGATTCCCTGATATTTTGGGATCATTCTTATCTAAGTAAATAATTCATTCTCTCCTATATATTGATGGAATTCTCAGGGAAAAGGTTAAGAAAAGTTAAGAAAGAGATTCATTGGAGAATTAGTGAAAGAATTGTATGAAGGATTAATGCTACAGCAGCTTGGAGACTCTAGCAAGTTCATCCAAAGGAGTTGATCTTCTTCATGCAAGTGAGCAAGTGTGTGTGTCAAAGCCAAGGGCCATCAAAAGGAAGTTTGAAACATCAAGGCTCAGGTTGTAATCTTTACTTTCCATTAATATGATACAGTAATATGTCCCTTTCCCATAAAGCTATTTCCACTTTATTGTATAATTCCTTGATCATATACATAGATTGACTGTTGAATAGATTGTGCTTTCTTCACTTTGGTTGGTTTGTGTGGTCTTGGTATTGACTTCATAAGAGCACTGGAGTGAAGTGGGAGCAAAAAAGACCATAGGAAGTGATAATAAGGTATGTTATTATTTCTTGTCTCCTATTTAATTCAATAGTCAAAATCTAGGGAAAGAGTATTATTCTGTCTTGCTTTGTTCTAGATCCAGGTGGATCTAGGGAGATCGGATTGTGTCTGCACTTATGGATTTATCCAATAACACCTATGACCAATAAAGAAAAGTGCTATAGTGGACACTGACTTTCCTTTGCATCAAGATAAACTATTCAAAGAAGAAGAAGGAAGAAGGGTAAATACCTTTTACTGACGTTTGTCCTTGCTCGATCTAGGTTGATATTGATCTCCAAGTTCTTCAGAAGGTACTGAAATACAATGAGAAACAACAATGATACTTCCTAATATACCTTGATTAGCTTCATGATGGATCTATGAAAGAAACAAGTTCATGAAGCGTACACAAACTTTAAAGGAAACATGCCAAGTATAGATTTATATTAATGGAAAAAAAGTGAGATGCTTGCAACCATGGATGTAGGTGCAGCAACTTCACCAAGCTCTCTTTATCCAGACCCTTGCTCAAATAATCCACACAGGGAATATTGATGTTTCAATGATATCTCCCTTATGAGATCATAATTTTGATACTTCACAAAGTCTCCATCCAATACCACTCATGAGATCATAAGTTTGGTATCTCGCAATATCTATATCTCCTTTCACCATGAGAAGGCCTCCTTATATAGGCTTGGAGAGGCCTAACCACTTAAGATATTATTGGAATAAGTTGAGGATTCTTCTCCTTTAGTTGTGGGTCTTCCATAATATCGAGCCTTGACCTTAGATCCGAATCCAACCAACTCCAAATATGAAGGGATTCTTTCCTAATTTCCCTCAACAATCCAAAAATTCGCTCAAAAAAATCCAACACTCCCTTAGAATGGGGCACAGAGCATTGGAACGCTGCCCCAAAAGAGGTCACAGAGAATTGGCACTCCCTGATAGTATATAGGGGAGCATTGCCTTCCAAAATTGATTTTTTAGTGGTTTTCTCAGTGGCAAAAGATTTGCACTCTTTGTCAAATGACTTCTCCTCTTCAAAACCAGTCTTTTGAGGTGTCCTGTAAGTGTTCTTGATAATGTCCTCCGAGACACAACATAGGCAAGACGACAGTATGATATTTGTGACACTTGTGGGAGAAATGAGACACTTGTGACATTTGATAATGACGACACTAGACCATCATTGCAATGAGTAATTTTGATGTGTAACAATGGTTTCATAAATTGGACCCCTAAATCCAAATTTTGCATTGCTTCAAACTGAGAAAAACCCTAGTTCTCAAAATCGATGAAAAAAACAACTTCTGAGGGATTGGACCTAGGAGTGAGGGGTGATCTAGCTGAAATCCTATGCCAGGAATCCAACTAAGATGATGGTTCCTCAATTCGAATCTCATTTTTCATGATATTCCCAATTGCAAATCATATCCCAAACCATTTCGGAGACTCTTGGCCAATTCATCCTCAGGGCATAAAATCCTAACAGAGCAGCATTTTTGAGTTTTGTGAGATGTTGGAAGACTTTTTAGGCATGGAATAAGGGACCAAATTATCGATCTGATCCTAAGGGATGGTTTCATAAATTGGACCCCTTAAACCAAATGTTGCATTTCTTCAAACTAAGCAAAACACTAATTCTTGAAATCAATGAGTAAAGAAACTTTCGAGGCATGGCACCAGTGAGTGAGGGGTTCTCTAGCTGAAATCCTATCTCAGTAATCCATCGAATTTGATGGTTCCTCAATCTGAGTCTTGGTTTTCATTTTATTCCCAGTTGCAAGTCACATCCCAAACCATTTAGGGACTCTTGGCCAATTCCTCCTCAAGGCATAAAAACCTAACGAAGCAGCACTTTTGAGTTTTGTGAGATGTTACAAGATTGTTTAGGAATGAAATATGTGACCACATTGTCCATCCACTCCTCAAGCATGGTTTCATAAATTGGACCCCTAAATCCAAATAGTGCATTGCTTCTTATTGAACAAAACCCTAGTTCTCTAAATCAATGAAGAAACAACTTCTGAGGGATTGGACCTGGGAGTGAGGGTGGTGTAGCATAAATCCTATGCCAAGAATCCAATGGAGATGACGGTTCCTCAATCTGAGTCCTGATTTTCATTATATGTCGAGTTACAAGTCGCATCCCAAACCATTTCGGGGACTCTTGGTCAATTCCTCCATAGGACATAAAAAACTAACAAAGTAGGATTTTTGAGTTCTGTGAGATGTTGCAAGCTTGTTTGGGCGTGGACTATGTGACCAGATTTTCCATCCTATCCTGAAGCATGGTTTCATAAATTGGACCCCTAAATCCAAATGTTTCATTGCTTCAATCTAAGAAAAACCCTAGTTCTCAAAATCGATGAAAAAAAACAACTTCTGAGGGATTGGACCTGGGAGTGAGGCGTGCTCTAGCTGAAATCATATGCCAGGAATACAATGGAGATGATGTTTCCTCAATATGAGTCTTGGTTTCCATGATATTCTTAGTTGCAATTCACATCCCAAACCATTTCGGGTACTCTTGTCCAATTCCTCCTCGGGGCATAAAATCCTAACGAATAAACATTTTTTAGTTTAGTGAGATGTTGCAAGACTTTTTAGGCATGGAATAGGTGACCACATTATCCATCTACTCCCGAGGGACAATTTTATAAATTGGACCCCTTAATCCAAATGCTACATTGCTTCAAACTTAGAAAAACACTAGTTCTTGAAATCAATTAGTAAATCAACTTCCAATTCATGTAACCCTAGAGTGAGGGGTGATTTAGCTAAAATTTTGTCTGAGTAATCCATTGGAGTCGACGGTTCCTCAATCTAAGTCTTATTTTTCTTTTTATGCACAGTTGCAAGCCGCATCCCAAACCATTTTAGGGACTCTTGGACAATTCCTCCTCAAGGCATAACAACCTAATGGAGCATCATTTTTGAGTTCTGTGAGATGTTGCAAGCTTGTTTAGGCATGGAATAGGTAACCACATTGTCTATCCACTCTCGAGGCATGGTTTCATAAATTGGACTCCTTAATCCAAATGCTGCATTGCTTCAAACTGAGAAAAACACTAGTTCTTGAAATAAAATGAGTAAAGAAACTTCCTAGGCATGGAACCTGTGAGTGAGGGGTACTCTATCTCAAATACTATCTCAGTAATCCATTGAATTCAATGGTTCCTCAATAAGGGACTCGATTTTCATTTTATGCCCAGTTGCAAGTCGCATCCCAAACCATTTCGAGAACTCTTGGCCAATTCCTCCTTAGGGAAAAAAACACCTAACAAAGAAGCATTTTTGAGTTCAGTGAGATGGTGCAAGATTTCTTAGTCATGGACTAGGTGGTCACATTTTCAATCCACTTCTGAGGCATGGTTTCATAAATTGGACCCCTAAATCCAAATGTTTCATTGCTTCAAACCGAGCAAAACACTAGTACTTGTAATCGATGAAAAAAACAACTTCTGAGGGATTGGACCTGGGAGTGAGCAGTGCTCTAGCTGAAATCCTATGTGAGGAATCCAACAAAGTTGATTTTTCCTCAATCTGAGTCTTAATTTTCATTATATTCCCAGTTGCAAGTCGCAACCCAAACTATTTCAATGATTCTTGGACAATTCCTCCTCATGGCCTAAAAACCTAACGGAGGAGTATTTTTTAGTTCCGTGAGATGTTGGAAGATTGTTTAAGAATGGATTCTATGACCACATTTTCCATCAACTCATGAGGCAAGGTTTCATAAATTGGACCCCTAAATACATATTTTGCATTGCTTCTTACTGAGAAAAATCCTATTTCTCAAAATCGATGAAAAAAAAAACTTTTGGGGCATTGGACCCAGAAGTGAGGAGTCCTCTAGCTGAAATCCTATGCCAGGAATCCAATGGAGAAAATGGTTCCTCAATCTGAGTCTTGGTTTTTGTGATATGCTCAATTTCAATTCGCATCCCAAACCATTTCGGGGACTCTTTGACAATTCCTCCTCAGGGCATAAAAACCTAACAGAGTATTGTTTTTGAGTTTTCTGAGATGTTGCAAGATGTTTTATGCATGGAAGAGGTCACCACATTTTCCATGCACTCCCGAGGCATGGTTTCATAAATTGGACCCCTAAATCCAAATTTTGCATTGCTTCTTACTAAACAAAGCCCTAGTTCTCCAAATCGATGAAAAAAACAACTTTTGAGGCATCGAAATCGGGAGTGAGGGGTGATATAGGTGAAATCCTATGCCAGGTATCCAATGGAGATGAGGGTTCCTCAATCTGAGTCTCGTTTTTTTTTATATTCCCAATTGCAAGTCGCATCCCAAACCATTTTGGGGACTCTTAGCCAATTCCTCCTTGGGGAATAAAAACCTAACAGAGTAGCATTTTGTATTTCCATGAGATGTTGAAAGATTTTTTAGGCATGGACTAGGTGACCACATTGTCTATCTTCTCCTAAGGCATGGTTTCATAAATTGGACCCCTAAATCATATTTTTTCATTGCTTCTTACAAAGAAAAACCCTATTTATCCAAATCGATGAAAAAAGAAACATATGGGGCATGGGACCGGGGAGTGAGGGGTGATCTAGGTTAAATACTATGCTAGAAATCCAATGGAGACCATGGTTCTTCAATGCGAGTCTCAATTTTCGTTATATATTGAGTTGAAAGTTGCATCCCAAACCATTTCAATGGCTCTTGGCCAATTTCTCCTGAGGGCATAAAAACCTAACAGAACAACATTTTTGAGTTATGTGAGATGTTACAAGCTTATTTAGGCATGGAATAGGTGACCACATTGTCGATCCACTCATGAGGGATGATTTCATAAATTGGACCCCTTAATCCAAATGTTACATTGCTTCAAATTAAGCCAAACACTAATTCTTGAAATCAATGAGTAAAGAAACTTTTGAGGCATGGAACCCAAGAGTGAGGGGTGCTCTAGCTAAAATCCTATCACAGTAATCCATTGAAGTCGATGGTTCCTCAATCTGAGTCTCATTTTTATTTTTATGCCCAATTGCAAGTGGCATCCCAAACCATTTCGAGGACTCCTGGACAATTCCTCCTCAGAGCATAAAAACCTAACAGAGTAGCATTTTTGAGTTACGTGAGATGTTGAAAACTTGTTTAGGCATGGACCATTTGACCACATTTCCCATCTCTCGAGGGATGGTTTCATAAATTAGACCCCAAAATCCAAATGTTGCATTGCTTCTTACTTATAAAAACCCTAGTTCTCCAAATCAATGAAAAAAATAACTTTCAAGGCATGGGACCCGAGAGTGAGGAGTGATCTAGCTGATATCTTATGCCAAGAATCCAATGGATATGACAGTTCCTCCATCTAAGTCTCAGTTTTCGTTATATGCCAATTTGTAAGTTGCATTCCAAACCATTTTGGTGACTCTTAGTCAATTCCTCCTGAGGGTATAAAAACATAACGACGAAGTATTTTTTATTTTTGTGAGATGTTGCAATCTTGTTTAAGCATGGAATAACTTACCACATTATCAATCCACTCACGGGGCATGGCACCCGGGAGTGAGGGGTGCTCTAGCTGCAAGGCATGAAAAGGCAAGGAATGACATAGCATCACAAGGCATGGCATGATATGGAAAGGCATGGTATGGAAAGATAAGGCATGGCAAGTGAATACAAGGCATTGTATGGAGGGGCATGGCATGGAAAGGAATACCATATGATAGTTGTTATCACTTTGTAAACTTTGTTCGGTTGAGAAACGAATGATAGAGGCAACCTACAAACCAACTTTGAGACCCGAAACTAGCCTTTCGTACCTAAAGAGGGATATCTTTGGAGACTTTGTCTCTATATGGGATATAACTTTGAACTCTAGGCTATATTTAACACTTTGAAACAATATTTTCTGGTTCTATTGGTGAAAGAAAGAAATACCTTGGGCTATGGATTCGATTTAAGAAAACTACAAAAATAAATGACTTAGTGAATGAACTCGAGAGGATAAAGGCTAAATGAGCAACAGTCTTCCATTAAAAATTGTTGTGTGTGGTGAGAGAAGAACACATGAAGAAACTCGAAGCACCATTGGGGATGAATTCAGAGTTAACTTATAAGAAAACGGTTTGTCTAAATGGCGTGAATCTAGAACACTGCGCAGTGAATTCTAGATTTTAAATTACATTCTGATTTAGACAGAGATTACATATATGAATATAAAGAACACAGGAAATCACATATGCAAAGAAAGAATAAAATACATAAAACTTCCACCATTATAATATTTTCATCAAAGCTTCAGAACTTTTGCATTAAGTTTCACTCGGATCAAAAAACTACAATCAATAGTCATTGTATACACTGTTTTTCCAACCAACCCATCTTACATTGAAAATATGGAATATATAGACAAGGTTTTTCCGCTTGGGCCACCCTGCATTCTAAATACTATCCATAGAAACTAGGTTTCAACTACACTCTATCAGATGACTCTTTGAATGGCCTTTTGCTAAAAATAGAACTGGCTACAATCGACAGCATCATAGTCGCTCGTCCTTGCCACGGCGTTTCAATCATCAACAAGATCTCATCGTTAGAAGATGATGTTTCGATTATTTCCTTTGATAGGGCATCTGGATGATCAAGTGTTATGTCAGACTCCTGCCACATATTGTAACAGCCATGATCTATGCCGCGTGACCGTTTGTTGGTGTGTGCATATGGCGGGTGACTGCATACCATTGTAGGTGCCTCCAAAATGATGACCCCAACTAGGGAACAATGCCTCTTCTTCAAATTGTTGCATTTCTAACATACACATGTCCTTCTCCATGAGATCCCATCGTATTGTGTCATATGTTTTTCGCGTGGGTATATGTCAGAGTCTAAGTCCTTGCCACATCTGAGGAGACAAAAAATGGGGTCGATCGATCATGCGTCTAGTCTTGTTTGCAGTTTGGATACTCGAAGCTCTCTCCTGAGATACCATTTTTTTATTTTTAGGTTCATCACTTTCCTTTGTAGAACCACATTCCCTTTAAGCTTCTTCTGTGCTCTGGCCAGAGATGCGTGAACTTTCTCCATGATCGGTTCATATTCCCTGAAGTGTTTCACATTCCTTTCATATGAAACCCTCTCTGTTTTGCTCAACTGTATGATCGTATCCTGCACTTCCCTAAGTTATCTCTTTAGCCAAGTCATGTTTCCCTTGCGACCTTATGATGATGATACTTCGATGATATTCATTGCTAACTATTGTCTCAAATATTTGTTTTCCTGGTATAACTCAACAATAGTGAGCTACGCTTTCTTCATCTGTTGTGATGGATCATGAACATATATGATTTTGATGTCTGTCCTCCTCCTTCTGACCCATATTTCTCGAGTTGTTCCTTCGATGGGCTCTAGCTAAATAGCACGCATGAGTAACTCTTCGACCGCTGACTTGGCACATGGCGCATTCGGGACTCGGGTCTCTCCAGCCTCCTTGTTTTTCCTTGGCCTCCACCTTCTTCTGGGTATTTTTTGTTGGGGGGAAAGAGCTTCCAACATCCTTCCTTCCACCACAACCCTTCCTTCTTCAGCCTCTGCATGGTGCGATGTTACCCTTTCGGTAGGTACAGAGAAATCCCCCTTTGGGTCCTTGGGAATGCCTGTTGCAAGTAGAAACAAATCCTGGTTATTCCCTAGTCACCTTACTCCTCCACCATCAGCAATTTAATCAGTGATACGTGCGATGTTTCCTCTTTGACAGATCTAGTTCATCTTGGTTCTTGTTCTCTATTTATCAGAGACTTTGGTTTAAGAAGAAAGGCATATTTAACGGTCTCCTCCCTGTGAAGTGCATCAACAGTCTAATGCGGTGTGGATATATTCTGTCAAACCTTCCTTCACGGGTGAAATATTTCTTAATCACCTCCATGATTTTATGAAAAGGCCCCTGCAAATGTCTACTTGGAACACCCATTTCAACCTTCCGGCCTAAGCAGTCTCGCTTAATGAAGTCTTTGTAATACTGTGTGTCCAAAGGCATTCCCTTAAACCACCTTTCACCATGCGAAGGGATATTTGTCATGGCTGACATATTTTCCTCTGTCACTTGGAAAGAGACACCTGCAATTACCGTACGAGACCCGTCGAACCCGAGTGTGAACAACTGCGCTAGTTTCGTGTTGAAGCCTTAGATTTTTCTACAAAAGTCCATGCATCCGACCTACTCAAAAGACACCCTAACCTTCGGATGTTCGTTGACCAACGTCAAGCTTTGAGGCTCGGGCCCATCATTCCTACCACTTCACACACCTTTTTTTATGCTCTAGGATGTCGTCATGGAGCGATGTGTATTAGCTCTGCGCACAATGGATTTTGTGTGAGCCAAAGGTGGTAATATCAATTGACCTAGGCTTGCGAGAATAACTACAGATGATGTGTAAATTTGATTGATGAAAAAAATGCATACAGAGCACTCGGAATTTATAATCGGGTGGGTGAGAGATGGAAACGTGCCAGGGGACACTGAATTCATGGCAACTGGAGGTTTCAGAGAGAGCTTGAATATTTTCATAGTACATTCATGCGACAGGTACACTTCAGAGTGTGCGAAGTAAAAATGATAAGAGTTGTAGGGAATATGTGATATGAGCACCATGATTTTTAACTCTCTTTGGATTCATAATGAGTTGATGATGGTCACTTCATCCGCCAATGACTTCTATTTAACAACTTGCCTAGACTTTAGGCACATAAGACCTTCTCTTTTGACAGGACCCGACTCCTCAGGAAAATACCCTTACCCTTCACACATGTTTTGGTTCTAACATCCCTTCCCGACAACAAGGGCCAACCGACCACTTGCTGACTTTGATCCATTTTCTTTTCGGTACCTAACCTCACATGCTTTGACACATGGAATCTGACTTGACTAAGACTGATTCTAACTGAAAAATGATGGTGCTAATAGCTACCTCCAATGGGGATTTCTATCCTCCCAGTGAGGTGGCAAAGAACAACAAACCAAGTGCCTGACCATTGGGCCTTATTCGACTTCCATACCTTGAAACAACAGAAGACAAAAACACAACTGAAACCTTCTTAACATAGTTTCGACTAGACTCAGCATAAACTTAGGGCCTTCACTCCGGGCATCATTTTTCTGCTGACATACTGACTCGAAAGAACCCTCTTTGAAAATGAAAAAAAAAATAAAATGACTATTTACAATGATAATGGTATTTAAACGGACTTTACTACACCAGGTAGTGTTTGAGGAACCTATCTATTACATTCCCCCAACCAACGCATTCCCAATTTAGTTATTCTTCAAAATATGCGTTGTTTCCATGATACACACTAATTCTGAAAGGCCCCTTCCAAATATGATTGAATTTTCCGTGATTTCCTTTATCTTTGTTCCTCGTGTTTCACTTCAACACCAGATCTCCCATCCGAAATTCCTCCTGCTTTGCGTGCTTTTAAAAAAATTTCTTCATCTTCTCATGATGAAGTTGTGATCGGTTGTAAACCTGCTCCCTCATCTGTTATGCATGAATCAACTGATTTATCCTTCTCTGTGTATCATTTGCCTCAGCCTCTTTCTCTTGCAACAACTTTATGATGGGAAATCCCAACAAGGTAGGGAAAATCGTGTCTGTGCCATACACAATTTGGAATGGTGATGTGGAGATGGACTTTTTGGTAGTGATTTTGTCCACCCACAATGCGTAAATAAGTTTCTTTTTTCATGCCTTCTTGTTGTCCTGTAAGACACTTTTAATGATCCTGGTTAGGCTCTTATTAGATGATTCTAAAATCCCATTACCTTGTGGGTAATATGTTGTAGAATGTCCCAGGGTTATATCGTATTCCTTGCAAAACTTCTCCATTTTCTTGAATTTAAAGTGGTTGTGTTTTCTGTGATGATCTTGATAGGGCACCCAAACCTAGACAGGATGTTGGTCTCCAGGAACTGAATAATGACCGTGTCAGTATCCTACTTCATTGGAATTTCTTTGAAACACTTCTTGAAATAATCTTTGGTTGTAAGTATCCACTTGTGTTGCATCGATGATGGTGGATGAATCTCTCCTATGAAATCGAGGCCCTATTACATGAACGATGCTTCGACCGAGATTGGTTTTAGCAAAAGTGATTGCATCTTTCTCCTTCCATCAAAAATCTGACACTCGTGGCAACTGGAAACCTATTTGTACACGTCCGCGAAGGTGGTGGGCCAATATTAACCCGCTCTGAGAATTTTGTTCGTGGTGGTTTTCCAGTAGCGATTTCCCCCACTGTCACCTTTGTGGAATTCTCTGATGGCTTGTTTTGTGTCATCTTCTAGTATGCAGCTCAGCAATATCCCTCCTAGATCTTTCCAATACAGTGAGTTGTCAAGGATGTAGAACTTTGTATATTTGAGCTTTAATAATATCGACTTGGTCTTACTTAACCCTAGAGGGGCTTGTAGATTCCTCAACACATAAATGATATCCATGTACCAAGGTGAATCGATGAACTTCTAAGCCACTTGCACGGTTGTCTCTTCCTAAGGATTCTCTAATAAATTAGTGATGAATTTGATTCCCAGAACATCGCAGTTCGATTGCACCATCAATTTTGTGAGGCCCTGTCCTTTGATCAACTTTGTGGGATTGATTTCAAGGTCATATTCCAGCATGGCCATGATCCACTTACCTCTTCTTCCCTCTGAGTCAGGCTGAG
Source organism: Picea engelmannii (assembly GCA_009831015.1). NCBI lineage: Eukaryota > Viridiplantae > Streptophyta > Pinopsida > Pinales > Pinaceae > Picea > Picea engelmannii. The sequence goes on from ML782242.1 coordinate 374,732, forward strand.
TCAGAATATCTTTGATTGATTTGTTGGGCACATAAGCGATGGCATGGGAATGCAGTATGTAGGTTCTGAACTCCTTTAGGGATTTCACTAAGGCATATGCTTGTTTCTCCATAATGTCATACCTCAGTGGGGCATCCCTCAACGTCCTGTTGAAGTAGGCTATAGGCTTCTCAAAGTTCTAATCATCCTTTTGTAACAATATGCTAGCAATGGTATGTTCTGAGGCGAATGAGAACAAGATGAAGTCCTTTGTGAAGTTCGGGCTGGCCAACACGGGAGCTTTGGTCAGTGTTATCTAGATGTCTTCAAATGATTTTCTAGCTTCAGGGTTCCACTTGATTGCGTTCCATTTTCTGAGCATACAGGTGATATGTTTTATAATTTCTGCCAAGTTCAGGATGAATCTTCTCAATAAATTCACCTTTCCTAGGAAGGATTGCACCTCCTTCTTGCTGCACGGAGTGCTGATTTTTAGGATTCCTTCAACCCTGTTGGGGTTTATATTTATACCTTATTTTGAGATGATGTGCCCCAATAGTTTCCCCTCTTATATTTTGAAATGTGATTTTTTTGGATTCCAAGATATGCTGAACTTCCTGCACTTTTGGAAAAATATCTTCAAATGTCCGAGGTGTTGTTCATCAGATTTAGAGTAAACTATGATGTAATCTAGATAGATCACTATAAATTTGTCCTTCTCTTCAGAAAACTCTATATCCATTGCCCACTGGAAAGTAGCTCCAGTGTTCATCAGGTCGAAGGGAATCTAAGTGTACATGAACGACCCCATGGTGTCATGAAAGTTTTCTTTTCCCGGTCATCTGGGTGTACCATGACCTTATTGTAACCTAAAAATCCATTGAGAATAAACATCTTCTCGGACCCAACTACCTTATATAGGATATAGTCCATATTTAAGAGAGGGTAGTTGTCCTTGAGGGATACTTTGTTCAAATTTTGAAAATCTACGCACAACCTTATTTCGTCGCTCTTTTTCCTTACAGGTACCACATTTGCAACCCATTTTGAAAACCTTAAAGAAATGATAGTTTTGGATTTGAAAACTTTCTTTACCCCTTTTTCGATTAGCGGAAGCAGTAGGGTATGTATTTGTCTCATCTTTTTCTTGAAATGATTCTAGTCTTCTTTGAGAGGAATGACATGTTCAATCACTTTGGTTTCATAAACTTTCAAGTCATCATAACTCCAAGAGAAAACGACGGGAAAATCCTTCATGATCTTGATATAATCTTGTCTGACCTTTGGAATAATCTTCTTTGATAGCTTGATTATTTTCAAATTATCCTGGGTCCCGATATTACAATCCTCGACATCTTTGTCATTTGCAATGATCTTGGTATTTCTAGCCACGTTGTTTTCATCGAAAATATTTTCCAACGAAACTAATCCTTTCGGGATGATATTATTCTTAAGTTGTACTATGTCCCTTCCATATATTTGGTTCTATAAAGGGTCATCATCATTGTGCACATCCATGCTTTCATCTTTGTCGCAACAGCACTCGTCATCAATGGTCATATTAACGAACTCATCGCTCATTTGGAGAAATATCTCCACCTTTTTTTCATCCTCAAACACCTGCCAATACTTGATATTATTGGCCACTGCCATCCTGTGTTTGAATTCAATATCATACTTTATTTTTGGAAAAATTGGAATTTTAAAAATGGAGGATCAGGTGGCCAAGGCATCTGTAATCTGATTCTACTCCCTCGAGATCACTGATAAATTATACTCCAAGAATTCTTCGAGGAGGTACAAAAATATATTTTTGTACACTCTCAGTATGGGGTGATTGGATTGATATATTCCCTTCACTAGATTTATAATGATATCAGAGTCTCCATGCACTGCCATCCTCTTTGTGCCCAACTCTTTCAATACTTTCAGGACCAAAATCAACATGTCATACTCATCCATGTTATTAGTGTAGTTGAAAGCGAGTTTGTATGAGAATATTTTTGTGCCTACCTTGGGAGGGCTTATCCATACATCAGCCCCTGATCCCTCCTTGATGACGGATCCATCAAAACTTATATTCCACATCTCATTCTCCACACAGTTCCTCGATTCTGCACACTCTGTTGCCTGTCACACAGCTTTGTCGTCAACAACCAAAACAACTTTTTCTTCTTCTTCTTCAAAACTCAGGTCATTGTAAAAAATGGAGGAGTTGATCTTAGTGTTGACAGAGTAGATGGGGTGTTTGTTCAACTGTGTCTTACTTCTCACCATGTATTTCAATAGTGCTTCTCTGTATAACCTTCTATCCTAGCTGAAAATAGGGATGGTGGCATACGACATGTCCATTTGTAGAGTCCCCTTCAATTTTACGGCCCATGACCTGGATAATAGCATGCCAAACTTAGGAGTTATATCGGCCATGACCACGTCCATAACCAAATTATTAGAAGGGATTTGGACCAACAAGACAACCATATATTTGATCAGACCCAAACATTTCAGTTTTCTTGAATCGGAAGAAAATAGATTCGTATAGGGCCTGCTGATGTCCAAATCCAACTCATCCATGATGACTTTGGACATGAGATTTTGTGATGCGCCTGAATTCAGCATGGAATTATGCAAGGTCATGTTGTGGACCTTGAGACTAACATATAATGGGGGAACGTCCTCAGTATCGCCCATCTCCTCTATGCACAGACCGAAAAAAATGGCAGGGTGATCATCGTGGGCATTCAAAGTGTCGGAGGTCCCCCCATATTTAGTATTTTAATGATATGATCCTGATATTCTCCCTTTTTGATGAGTTCGTTGAAAGGGATGGATATTTTAATCTTGGCCATTTGATTCTCAAATTCAAAAGGGGGAGATACCTTTTCTACCTCTTTGATGCATGTCTCCTGGCTTGTTTCTAGCGCTCTCCTTGGAACTTCCTCCTTTGACTTTTCCCTTTCTTTCACATACTTGGTCAGGTTGTCTTGCTTTGGTTGGCTCATGGAATCGATATCCACTCGATGAAATGCCCAATTGCTTAACCAGGAAGAAATGTGTAGTAATTTGGCAACCTGAACACAATTGCACAGCAATAGATCTTGTCTATTTTAATTTGTTTATGTTTATGTCCCCAAGTGTTAGGTATTCAAGGGTTCCACACACAAGGGTTTTCCCTGTGCTATATCTCTCTGATATACGTTCGGGGTCCAAAAGTAGTACTTGGACCAATATCTTAGGGCACTAACAAAGGAGGCTAGATCAGACCCTTAGTCGTACTACCCAACTACCCAGGTACTAGAGAGTATCTTCCCAAGTGATATTCTTAGTGGCACTATAACAGTCAGGTAGCCAATCGGTTTATCTACGTAGGGCTTCAGGTAATCTAGGTTGATCCGTACATAGTTGTTGTTTGATGCGCTACCACTCGAAGGGGTACCAACATGGGTTACAAGGGTGGCCAACAGATGTGTGCTTAAGCACCACTTGTATTTCCTACATGTATGAATCCTTCAACCGTGGGTTCATGCACGTAACAAAAGATCTTTGTGAATTAAAGACGTTGGAATATGGCTCTACCCTGAAAACAAATTTACCCACAATTTATGCCGAGGAAATTCCTTTGATACCACTTGTAATATACTAGATATAAAAATTATGAAAAACATAAATAAAATGCTAGAAATGGCAGATTAACAACAATATAACCAGAACGATCACCACAATAACACTAAAATGATAAAATAATAACAACAGAAATAACACTTTGGTTCTGAGAGAAATTTTCACGGGCCTCTTCAAGGGGGAAACCTCCAGTCGAGCAGATCTCTATTACAATAATATCCAATCTAGGGTTCTCATACCCTAAACTCCTATTTATACTAAATATGTCTATCAAAAGAAGAATCTAGAGGAACATCCTTATAGAAGAGGAAGCTTCTATTAGGTCTTCTTACATTCGACTTATTCTATTTTATTGCAAGCCCTTATTAATATTTACCTTTATTACATCCGAATAAATTGTTCTACCTATGTGCGGGTTAGGACCCCAACATCTTCTAGGTCGATGAAATCATTGAACCAATACAAATGTTTTTGGGATGAAACGTTTCCTTCAGCATCATAGAGCTTGATCCTCTCGCTATAGTTCTGTGGAAAATCATGCAGTTGGACAGGCAGAACAAGGGGGGTGAACCTGGAAGCCATTTTTCTAGGTGGGTTCGAGACTTGGGGGATGTTATGAGTGGGATTTGTAGCTTGCAGGATTAAATATCGAAACCTTTCATCATCAAAAACTATATGGTCCAAGTTGGTTTCTGATTTAGACCTAAACAGATTATGTTCGAACAAAGTGTCAAACTTGAGGTCGTCAATAATTTGAGCCTCGTCCGTAGGCAAGGATAGATTTATGTATAAGTAATAGAACGGGTCTTGTGCCTACTCCTTTACCCTGCAAAAAAGTATCTTGGGATCATACACGGGCTCTACAGGGTTGGGGTCAGGATTGGATCTGGTATAAATGGTCTTTGGAGCCAGGTTTTCCGAATAGCGCTACTACGTGGCACTGGTATTTTTCACTGGAGTCACTAGGGTAAAGGTTTTAGCCAAAGAATATTTTTTCCCCACTGTTACCCTCAGTGGTAAAAAATATATCTTTAGTCATTCTCCCAAGTAATATTTAATTAATTCCATCCCCAGCAACAACGCCAAAATGTTAGCACTTTGTAAACTTCATTCAGTTGAGAAATGAATGATAGAGGCAACCTACAAATCAACTTTGAGGCTCGAAACTAGCCTTTCGGACCTGGATAGGGCTCTCTCTGGAGACTTCGTCTCTGTACGGGATATAAATTTGAACTCTGGGCTTGATTTAGCACTTTAAAACAATATTCTCTGGTTCTATTGGTGAAAGAAAGAAATACCTTGGGCTATGGATTCTATTAAGAAAATGACAGAAACAAATGACTCAGTGACTGAACTCGAGAGGATAAAGGATAAATGAGAAACAGGCTTTCGTTAAAAATTGTTGTGTGTGGTTAGAGAAGAACACATGAAGCAACTCGGAGCACCACTGGGGATGAATTCAGGGTTAACGTAAAAGAAAAATGGTTTTTCTAAATGGCGCAATTCTAGAGAACTGCGCGGTGAATTATAGATTCGAAATTACATTCTGATTCAGACAAAGATTAAATATATTAATATAAACAACACAGGAAATCACATACGCAAAGAAAGAATACAATACATCAGACTGCCATGGTTAGAATCTTTTCATCAAATCTTCTGGACTTTTGCATTAAGTTTCAATCGAATCAAAAAACTACAATCAATAGTCATTGTCTACATTGTTTTTCCAACCAACTCGGATTACATTGAAAATATGGAATATATCGACAAGGGTGTGCCACTTGGGATACCCAGCCTTCTAACTACTATCCATAGAAACTAGTTTTTGACTACATTCTTTCAGATGACTCTTTGAATGGCCTTTTTCTAAAAATAGAACTAGCTACAATCGGCAGCATCATAGTTGCTCGTCTTTGCCGCAACATTTCAGTCATAAAAAAGATATTGTCATTAGAAGATGATGTGTCAATGCTCTCCTTTGATAGGACATCTAGATGATAAATTGTTCTGTGAGACTCCTTCCACATATTGTAACAGTCGTGATCTCTGTTGCGCATTGGTTTTTTTGGTGCGTTCATGTGGCGGGTGACTGCATACCATTGCAGGTGCCTCCAAAATGATGACCCCTGCTAGGGAAGAATGCATCTTCTTCAAACTATCGCACGTCTAACATACACCTTTCCTTCCCCTTGATATTCCATCATTGTACATTGTATGTTTTCTGCGTGGGTATCTGTCAGAGTATAAGTCCATGCCACATTTGAGGAGACAAAAAAAGGGGTTGATCGATCATGCGTCTGGACTCATTTGTAGTTTGGATACTTGAAGCTTTCTCCTAAGAGACCAATTTTTCCTTTTCAGGTTCATCACTTGCCTTTGAAAAACCACGTTCCCTTTTATCTTCTTATGTGCTATGGACAGAGCCGCGTGGACTTTCTCTATGGTCAGTTCACATTCCCTGAAGTGTTTTTCATTCCTTTCCTCTGACACCCTCTATGTTTCGCGTAGTTGTATGATCATATCCTACGCTTCATTGATCTGTCTCTTTAACCAAGTCATGTTTCTCTCATGACCTTGTGATGCTAATACTTCGATGATCTTCGTTGCTAAATGTTGTCTCAGCTCTCTGTTTTCCTTGTATAATTCAACAATCGCAAGCTGCGCTTGCTTCAGCTGCTGCGACAACTCACGAACATATGTGATTTTGGTGTATGTCCTCCTCCTTTTTCCCCAGCTTTCTCAAGTTATGCCTTCGACGGGTTCGAGTCAAATAGTGTGCATGAGTAACTCTTTGGTGGCAGAATTGGCACGTGGATCGCTTAGGACTCGGGTCTCTCCAACCTCCTTGTTGTTCCTTGGTCTACCCATTATCCTGGGTATTTTTTTTGGGGGGGACAGGGCTTCCAACATCCTTCCTTCCTCTGCATCCCTTCCTGCTTCAGCCTCCACGTGGTGTGATTTTACCCTTTCCACAGGTAGAGGGAAATCCCCCTTTGGGTCCTTGGGAATGCCTGTTGCAAGTAGAAATGAATCCCAGGTATTCCCCAGTTGCCTTAACTTCTCCACCAGTAGAAATTTAATCAATGAGACGTGTGATATTTTCCTCTTCAGATGATCTAGTTCAACTTGGGCGTTGTGCACCATTTCTCAGAGACTTTGGTGTAAGAAAAAAGGAATATTTATGGACCTCCTCCCTGTGAATTGCATCAACAGTCTAATGTGGTGTGGATATATTCTATCAAACCTTCCTTCACAAGTGAAATATTTCTTAATCGCCTCCATGAGTTTTCGAAAATGCCCCTGCAAATGTCTACTTGGAGCGCCTGTTTCGACCTTCCCACCTAAGTAGTCTCACTTGATGAAGTCTTCATAATATTTCATGTCCAAAGGCATGCCCTTAAACCAACTTTCACTGTGCAAAGGGATCTCTTTCGCGGTTGAAAGAGTTTCCTCTATCACTTGGAAAGCGACACCTGCAATTACCACATGGGACCCATCGAACTTGAGTGTGAACTGCTCCGCTAGTTTCATGTTGAAGCCTTGGATTTTTCTACAAAATGGCATGCATCTGACCTTCTCAAACGATGCCCTAACCTGTGAATCTTCATTGACCAGCGTCAAGCTTTGTGGCTTAGGCCCAACATTCATACCACTTCGTGCACCTTTTCTTATGCTATGGGATTTCATCATGGTGCGATGTGTATTGGCTCTGCGTGCAGTGGATTTTTTGTGAGACAAAGGCGGTAATATCAATTGATCTGGGCTTGCGATAAGAATTGCAGGTGATGTTTAAACTTGAATAATGAACATAATTCATACAGAGCACTCATAATTTATAATCAGGCAGGGGAGAGATCGAAACGTGTTAGGGGACACTGAATTCATGGCGACTAGAGGTTTCAGAGCGAGCTTGAAGATTTTCACAGTACATCCGTGTGAAGGGTACACTTCAGAGTGTGAGAAGTACAACTGATAAGAGTTGCAGGGCATATGTGATATGAGAGCCATGATTTTCCATTCTCTCTGGCTTCATAATTAGCTGATGATGGTCACTTCGTCCACCAATGACTTCTATTTAACAACTTTCCTTGACTCTAGCACATAGTAACTTCTCTTCTGACAAGACCTGAATCTTCGAGAAAACACCTTTACCCTTTAAACATGTTTTGGTTCTGACATCCATTCCCGACTCCAAGGTCCAACTAGCCACTTGCTGACTTCGACCCACTTTCTTTTCAGTATCTGACCTCACATGCTTTGACACACGGACTCTGACTTGACTAAGACCGACTCTAATTGAAAAATGACGGTGCTAACAATAGCAAGGAATGGCATGGCATGGAATCAAAAGGAAATGCAAGGCATGGCATGACATGGCATGGCATGGAATGGAATGGAAATGCATGGCAAGGCAAGGCATGCAAAGGCAATCCATGGCATGGAATGGCATGGCAAAGTATGGCATGGTATGGAAAGACAAGGTCAGGCATTGAAAGGCATGGTATGGAGGGGCATACCATATTATAGCAAGGCATGGCATGGCATGGAATGGAAATGCCTTGCATGAAATGGCATGGCATGGAATGGCAAGGCAAAGCATGGAATTTCATGGCAAGGAAAGGCATGGAAAGGAAAGGCATGCAAAGGAAAGGCATGGCATGGCATAGCAAGATAAGGCAATGCATGGCATGGAAAGACAAGGCAATGAAGGGTATGGCATGGAAAGGCATGGAAAGGCAAGGCATGACATGGCATGGAATGGAAAGGAAAGGAATGATATGGAAAGGCATGGTATGGAAAGATAAGGCATGGAAAGTGAATGCAAGGCATGGTATGGAGAGGCATGGAAAGGAAAGGCATAATATATGATAGCAAGGCATGGCATGGAACAAAAAGGCATGGAATGGCATGGAAAGGAAAGGCATGAAAAATGCAAGGCATGGCATGGCATGGAAATGAAAAGCATGTAAAATGCAAGGCATGGTATGGCATGGCAAGGCAAGACAATGCATGGAATGACAAGGGAAGGAAATGCATGGAATGACAAGGAAAGGCATGCAAAGTAAATGCATGACATGGAATGTCATGGCGAGGAAAGGCATGGAAATTCAAGGCATGGCATGTCATGGTAAGGAAAGGAAATGCATGGCAAGGAAAGGCAATGCAAGGCATGCAAAGGAAACGCATGGCAAGACATGGAATGGCATGGAAAGGAAAGGCAAGGCAATACACCTTGACACCTTTTATTACATTTTTGTCAGAATTTTCAATCCTTTAGGGCTTTATGTATTGATTTTTTTCTTTGGAGTGATTGACATTTGGATGTTGTATAACTGAATGAGTATCGAGAGCATCTTCAAAATTACCTATAAACTAGTTAATTCTCAAAGGACCTTTGAAGCATATTACAATGGGCCAAAATGTCCTAGAAAAATATTCATTTGTGAAATATCAGAGAAGAAGATATATAGACCAGTTAACTCTCAAAGGATTTTTATAGGAAAACATAATCATATATAGCACAAAATGGAGAGGGTTGGCACTTACAGTTATGTAATAGAATTTACAATTGATACTTAAAATGTATAACACATTTTTTTATGATCTTTACTAATGTTTATTGAAATTTTTGCATGTTTTACAATATTGGAATGACTTCTTATTTGAAACTTATTTGAAATTTTATTATGGTATGTGCACTTTGATATGATGTAATATGATTATGGTTATGTTTCATATGTTGTAATATTAGAAATATAACACAAAAATTACATATTGCATGAAATAAATAATAACTTTTCATTTTGAATGTTCTTTTTTCCAGAACACAGGTCTTCCACAAGATCCAATTGATCCTCATGAAATAGATCTAGATTATAATGGATCTGATATAGACACGAGAGATGATGATGATAAGGCAGATGAAGAAGACATTGTGAATGATGACGATGATGACCACATTAATGATGATGACCTAGTTGTTGGTAGTAGCGAGTGACATTGATCATATAGACTCCAAAATTGATCATTGTTGATGTATCATTATGATGCCTATTTTCATTTTTACTATGATATGTATCATTTTCACCTGCAAGACCATATTATTGAGTTTTATCATTTTGAAATTTATCATTTTGACTTATATCATTTGGACACATATCATCTTAACTTGTGTCGATTGTTGGCCATGTATCATTCTGACATATTATTGATCTACTGTCATATTTTAGTTTCACTTGTTGTAGTTATATATGATGATGATCTTATCAGTATTAAATATATAATTTGCTTAACATGATACTTATCTAATATTGATATATTTGACTAGTTTTAATTATATACGATGATCATGTTATAATCATTATCTTGTTATTTTATATATATTGTATGTTGTATATTTTATTTAGATGGAGATTTAATAAGTATAATGATGTTGTTAGTTTGTACGGAGGTCCAGTTCCCTAAAAATTCTTTATAAAATCTATCATATAAAATACTTCAAATGCAATATGACTTACTCTATAATAATATAATTTTTTTAAGATGCATGATATATTTAACTAATTAAATTGAAATAAAAAAATTTAAATTACTAAATGGAAGATAAAAAGGACACAACATGAGTTGTTTAAATAGAAGAAAAATGTGGCTCTAAAATGGAAGTAAAAATCGACATTAAATTTGAAGCCATACTTGGAGCTATTTCTGGATCTAAGTAGGAAGCTAAATTGGTTTCTTAACAAGAAGAAAAATTGGATGTTAATTAATAAGAAAATCCCAACACTAAAAGGAAGCAAACCATGGACCCAAAAAAGAAGCAAAATCGGATGCTAAAAAGGAAGAAAACCTTGGAAATAAAAGGAAGCAAACCATGGAGCTAACAAGAAAGCAATTTTGGAAGCAAAAAAAGATTCAATAATGGAATCACATCTTGGCATTAATTTGGAATCCAAACTAGAAGTTATTTTTTATGCTACACTATAAGAAAAACATGAAGCATGATTGGGAAATAAACTAGGTGCCGCACCTAGAGCTAAACTAGGCGCTAAACTAGGAGCTAAACTAGGCACTAGACCAGGAGATAAACTAGGAGCTTAACCAGGTACTAAACTAGGAGCTAAACCAGGAGCTAAACTAGGATCTAAACAAGGATATAAACTAGGAGCTAAATTAGGCACCACACCTGGAGCTAAACTAGGTGCTAAACCAAGAGCTAAACCATGAGCTAAATTAGGCACCACATGTGGAGCTAAACTAGGGGTTAAACTAGGAGCTAAAATATGAGCTAAACTAGGTGCTAAACCAAAAGATAAACTAGGAGCTACACCTGGAGCTAAACTAGCAACTAAATCAAAATCTAAACCAGAAGATAAATTAGGCGACACACCTGGAGATAAACTAGGTGCTAAACTAGGAACTAAACCAAGAGATAAACAAAGAGCTATTTTGGGCGTTATTTATGGAGCTATACCTCATTTTAGGTGCTAAACTAGGTGCTAAATAAGGAACAAAACTAGGATCTAAATAAGGAGAAAATGGGGTGTTAAAAAGGGAGCAAAACTAGGCGCTAAAAAGGGAGAAAACCTAGTGCTAAAGAGGGATCTAAACTGGGTGCTAAATCTGGTGCCTAGGTGAACACGTCATTTAGCACTTGGTTTTGTGACCTCCCATCGACCCAATTCATGCCCTCTAGTGCACTAAAATACAGTGCTAAAATAGGTGCTAATGGTTTGTTTTGTTGTAGTGTAGTCATTCTCATACAATCCTCAAAGGCATAAGCATGTTGTCTTCTATCATGCTAGTGGAGCATTTCTACTCATTTATTCTTTCAACATTTGACACCATATTTTCTCAAGGAAATGGAACAAATCTTCGTCAAGATATTATTCCATCAAGACAATCAGACCCTCAAACATATGTTCAATCATGCATCCATGGCATTATTAAAATTTGGAAAGTACACATCTTACCTCACATCATGCTTGATCAGGCAGTAATATTGTACTTTTAAAGCATGTTTATGTACATCTACATTTATGTATGTGCATCACTTGCACCTTTTTACCTAATTCATTCACATTTATTTTAACATCATCTAATTTTGATGATATTCTTCAGTCACTTGCACGACTAGTCTCAATAATTAAAATCAAAATTATGTTGCCTCTTTACAAGATAACAACCAACAAAAGGTCACTTTTTCTCATTTATCTCTTAGCATTTCATATTATCTTTCTTTGAGGAGTTGCATGCTTCCCAAAAATATTATTGAGACAAGGTACTCATACCCTCCAACATAGGGTCATCCATGCATCCATGGCATTATATAGTCCAAGAAAGCACGCTATTTACATTATTTCCCTCTTACTTAGGCATTCATATCATGACTTTAGTATATGTATAATCATACATATATATTGTACATTTTCACCACTTGTACATTCCCAATTAATCATATACATCCATCAAATTTTAGCTTAAATCAGTATTTTATAATGATGATTTATATTTATTCACACAACTAGTCTCATAGACATGATTGTATTTATGTTTCCTTCTCTCATGGAAACAACCAACAAGAATTCATTCTTACCTGTCTGCTATAAAATCCTTTCATAATTCAAAAACATAAGCAAGTAATTACAACACTACCTAAGGAAGCAAGTTAACAATTCTAGTCTCTCTTCATGTTTCAATTCAATTTTGTTCAACAGACCTTTATCAAGGAAATCCTTTCTTAAATTCCTTATTTCTTCTATTTGAATATACCCAACCATACCTGTATGGCCATAGTCCACCTCTGGATATCAATATGACCCATTCATCACCTATAAATTCTCTATCACTTCCTTTACGAGACTTTATATCAGTCTTTCCTTCAACATTACAGCCTTATCTTCATAAGGCAATAACAATAATTTATCATCAACATTTTACTTATGCTCCTATAATTCATATCATTACTAATCATATGATCTAGGACCATACCACATTTTTTAACTAATCACAAACTATAATAAGCCTATTTTCATGTTACATGTATGTTCCATCTTTACCATATGCATTCCATCATATTCATGTGCACTAAGAATTTTTCTCATGCCCTTCGTGCATATGTATTTCAATTGTCTTCCTTTGCATTCATATGCATAGGAAATCCATTAGGTTAATCAGATTATACATTTTATTTAATACAACCATGAGCTCATAACTTTCTCATGTCCATATCATTTACCTCTCTTATGAGGACTACCAACAGTCCAAAGGACTCCTTTTTCTTTTCTTAACTAGGTTATTCCAGTAACAAGTTTTCATTCAGTACAGGTCAAGTAGATTGACCTTACAATTTTCCATCAATCCTCTAAACATGATGAATTACATATATATAGTTTATTCTTTTATTTAAGAAGTAATGAATACCGACAAGGATCCTATCAATCCATACCAAAATATTTTAACCACAAGGAATATCTCCATAAGGGTCTTTGCACTTACATACACAATCACCACAATTGTAAGAGATTTTATATATCCAATAGTAAGACAACATTACACTTGATCAATTCAGCTTATCTCATCCATTCTCGGGTATCATGCAGTTTTATAATAGGGATCAACCATTTTCAATCATTCACATTTAGGCATTATCATAAGTTCTTATCATCATATTCCCACTTATGTAGGAAAAACCACCAGGTCAACAATTTAATCCTTCTGTTGTAGTTATTATATCAGGGTTTCTATTGTAAAAATTTGAAATGACGGAAACGTTTCAATATGCATTCCTTCTCCTCAAGAAGTTAATGTGGATAATAAGTAACCTTTAACACATAGAAATGATTTTAAACATGCTCATCTCTACCTTATTATAGAAATCCTTTGATTGATCTCTTGCCCATCGATACCTAGTGTTGTAGCTCGCTCTGATATCAATTTGTAACAAACCCAAACCCCTAAGTACCCTTTTAAGGGATGGGGTATCAAAAATTCTCTTTTTCCTCAATCATATTGAAAACTTTTCTCAAGGGCACAAGCATATTCTACTCATCGAGATCTTTCCAATGACTATTTTCATTCTCAAAACCGAGCTATGGATTGAACTTTATGGCCTCTTATATTTTTAGGGTCCTTATCATACCCACCTCAAATCACTTCATTTCCATGTGGCATCTACGTCGCTCCTACCACTTATCTTCCAATGAGGCATAGACATGGCATCCACCACATGTCCATGTGATCCTCACCCTATCAAACCCTTGATCCATTCTCTAGATCGATGGCTATGTGTAACGCACCCACTACGAAAAACAAAATTTGTGTCGATTTCTCGAGGATCAAAATCCCCGAATTACTCACGGGGGGGCTAGCATCCGCTAGTTCCTCATATGTTCACCTCCATGTGGTCGTGGGTCACGACTATGGGCCAAACCAGTATGGCGTCTCTTCGCACTTCGCAACTCAGTGCTACCAAAACGTCGAGTCTTTTGCCTCTGCAAACCCCGAAGCTTGAAACAGCGAAACATCGAACACCGATAGGGCTAGCGAATGGCAAGTTTCCCTCCAAAGGGATATCGATGGCCATAAGCCTCCCCTGATTCAACAGTATGGATCCTTCTGGAGTTTTAGTATTTGGGAGTTCAAAATGCAACGACTCCAAGACTCTTTGTCATTCAAATCCCCGAATTCCGTTATGGGAATTCGTGTAAGAGATCGACGGCTCTTAAGAGTGTGGATCCAACGGTCCATGGGATTTCGGGACTCTTCCCTGAACTCTAACCGCTCACCGCGTGTCTCCTTTGATGGACGGTCTAGATCCCTTCGAGACTTCTCTTTTCTATTACCAAGCACGTCGGGATTTCAGGTATCAGGATTTCGTGATTTGCGAAGGCAAGGTTTCTTCCCCTTTGGTTTCCTGGATGCCGAAATGCCAAAACGTCGACTGGAAGCCACATGTGCCTTTGATGGACGGTGGTGACCTTCATCCAAGATAAACAGTCATTATATTTTTGGGATGATCAACGGTCACGATCAAATCCCGGCTTTCCTTAATCTCATTCACACCTCACGCTATTTCGGGGTTTGGGTGACTGAGATTTCGCGACTAGCGATGACAAGGGTTCTTTCCCTTTTGTTTCCCGATTGTCGAAACATCGAAGCACATACCAGCAGCCACGTGTTCTCTATAGATGGACGATCCAGATACTTCCATGGACCATGGGATCTACGGTCCCGATTCCTTCATCACTTGCAAGGGTAAAAGGGGTCATGGAATTAATGCATGCGTCTCTTCCTCAAATATAACAGTCATTATAGACCCTGGGATCCTCCAAACGGATCATGTTCATGCATTGCTTGCAAAGGCGGAGAGTGGTCGAGGAACTATCATCCACGTTCCTTCCCCACCTCCAACGGTTGTTACGGACCTTGGATCTTCCAAGAGGATCTCGTCTGTTAATCGAGACATAAACATATGCTAACATTTTGGGAGTTTACCAGTCAAAGTTTCGGGACTTATCAATCATGAGAGTCCAACCTCTTGTCAACGAGACTCCTGAACTCCCGATTTGAGAAATCCTGATGGGCTCTTTCTTTCGGGATTCTCCTGAGATCCTGGATTACTGCCACGTATCCTCCCTCAGATGGACGGTCCTCGTTGTTTCGTTATTTCGCAACTTGCGATCCCCAGTGACACAAATCCTCTGTCAACTTGAATCCCTGGTATCTGAAATACCAAGGGACTCTCAATCTCTGCCATGTGTCCTTCATGGTTGGACGGTCCAGATCTATATCGGGACTTTCACCATGGAGTGTCCCGATCTCTTGTCATTAGGACTCCCGGAATCCCGAACTCCGAATCCCCAATACTGACTCCTCTCTCGGGACTTTCTCCCTTATTCACGAATGCTTAACCCTCATGCATCTCCTAACAGATCCAACGGTTGTCGATTTTTCTAGCTAAGATCTGACGGTTCAGATCTATCCCACGTCATGCACTCTCCCACTGCTCTCTAGACGTGGAAAAACCAATGGTCCAGATACTCCCACAGACCTCAGCGATCTACGATCTTGATTTCCTCGCTACTCATGAAGATAAAAGAAAAGGGGTAAGGCATGTAATGCCCTTGTTTCTTCCACCAATCTAACGGTCGTGAATGACCATAGATCTTCCGATGGGTTCTCATCCATCGATCGATACTTATCCCTACGCTGCTACTTCAGGATTTCAAGAGGATCATTCTTCCTCATACAGGGTTGCTAAGACTTGCGCATTCAAGTCCTTTTTCCAGGTTCTTGGTAAACTTTTCCAAGAAGGGTATCTCTGTGGAGAGATCTATTCTAGGGAATTATTGGAGACAGATAAGGGGAAACAAATTCCTGAGAATGGACTGGAAGTCTAACTTGGTTAAACTTACACATAAATAAATTTAGCCATCAACACAAGCCATGCATGGTTTTTCTGTTACAAGTATACATCTACCATTTATTATCAAAACATTGCACAGACAGTCTTATACTGTAATCATTCACAATTTCACAATTTATGAGCATATATGTCAGCATATGAATTTCAAGATGCAAGATGTAAAACACTTATCATAAATAACACCATAAGTGAGTGAAACTGATGAGAGGGGTGCTTGTTTCCACCCAACCATAGGCTCAGCGATTCCGATAGGATTTACCACTAGCCACCCCCGAGCTGAGACCACGATGTTGCGAGACTATGTCTCGATTTTCCAGTGACTGAGAACGAGGGTTACTCTCCCCCTTCTTTGCTATCACTCACTCTGTGTATCTCCAGAGTTCTCCTCCTCCCCTCGCGTCTGCCCCAATCGCTTCTCCCTCGTGCCTTATCCTCTTGCGAGGTTGTGTGTGGCACGATTTCCCTCGCACTGGTCAGGCCTGACGGTTCTACAGATGGATGGTTCACCCCCCCATCCCTCATTAATTCCTAAGGATCCATCTGCCTACCAGCGTGCGAGACATTTAATTCGGGGTCAACGAGCCGCTCTTGGTTCTTCGGTCCAGTGAATTCCAAATACGGTATTGTTTTCGGTGGAAGTTAATGCCACCATTCTAGGTGCCTTCCACCGCCTTTCTCCAGCCATCGTGGTCTCTTTTTCAGCATATCCCCTCTCAGCAGTCCTGCAATATATATATATATATATATATATAT
>ML782242.1:391899-444153 GCA_009831015.1 Picea engelmannii
GGAACATTGTCCTCGATGTTCTTATCTATTAACATGAAATGCATGTACAGAAGTAAACAAAATTGGATATGCCTATTTCATGGCATCCTCCATTTCCCATGTAGCCTCATCTGGGCCAAAATGTTTCCACTGCACCTTGACCTGTGAAATGGTTAGGTTCCGAAGTGGGGTTTCCTTTCTGTCCAGTATCCATTGGGGTTCTGGTATAAATTCTCCCTATGGTTCCACCTAAATCACAGACCAGTCAATTATATGGTTAGCATCATGTACATATTTCTTCAATAATGAAACATGGAAAACATTATGTGCTTTTATTGTGGGAGTAAGTGCTAGCCTATAGGCTACAGGTCCCACTCTATCTAGAACCTCAAAGGGTCCAATTTACCGAGGTGCCAACTTGGCACAAGCTTCCATTTTCAGGGAACTCTTCCTGGGCCTAACTCTGAGATATACATGATCTCCCGCTTTGAACTCTCTTGGAGTTCTCTTTTGGTCGGCATAACCTTTCTGTTGGTTTTGAGTGACCTTCAGGTTTTGTTTTATCTGAGTCACCTGTTGTTCCATTTCTTTCAACATGTCAGGTCCAAAATAAATCCTGTTTACGGGATTAATCCAGCTGACTGGAGTATTACATGATCTACCATAGAGGACTTCAAAGGGACTCATCTTTAAGGATGCTTGGTAGCCGTTGTTGTAGGCAAATTCTACCAGTGGCAGGTAGTCTTCCCATTTCTTGGGTTGATGCACTACATGCATTCTTAGCATGTATTCAAGTACTTGGTTCACTCTTTCCATCTGTCCATCGGTTTGAGGGTGATAGGTGGTGCTAAATAGCAATTTGGTCTCCAAACCAGCCATCAATGATTTCCAAAAGTTAGAGGTAAATTTCGTGTCTCTGTCAGACACGATCTCTTTCGGCATACCATGTAGTATGAATATCTCCTTCATGAACACATGGGCGATATCGATTTATTTGCAGGTTGATTTGATAGGGATGAAATGAGCAGACTTGCTCAATTTATCCACCACTACCATAATGGCATCATTCTGTTTGGTTGAGGTTGGTAATCCAGTGATGAAATCCATGGAGATGGTTTCCCATTTCCATTCTGGGATTGGTAAAGGTTGCAATAATCCTATTGGGTGTCGATGTTCTTCTTTAACCTCCTGGCACTCTATGCATTTGGCTAAGTAATCGACTATGTCTTTCTTCAATCCAAAGAAATAAAATTGTCTCCTGGTGGAAGTGATCATTTTCTAGTATCCTGGATGACCGGAATAGGGTCTTTTATGTAGTTCATCCAGTATGAACCTATTCAAGTCATCACAATTTGGAATATACAATCTATTTCTGTAAGTGAGCAGACCTCCTTCGGTAGGCCATTCCATGATAGACCTGATTTTGTCAGGGTCTACCGCTACTCCTTCTTCGGAGAGAACATGGCCTAAGTAATGTATTTCCTTCTGGAAGAATTCACATTTACTGAATTGAGCATAGAGTTGATTTTCTCTTAGCACTTGCAGCACAAGTCTAAGATGCTCTTCATGCTCTTCTCTATTCTTAGAGTAGATTAATATGTCATCAATAAAAACTAGCACAAATTTATCTAGAAACTTACTGAGTACATTGTTCATCAAGAACATAAAAGTGGCAGGGGCATTGGTTAACCCAAATGGCACTACCACAAACTCATAGTGACCATACCGTGTCCGGAAAGCAGTTTTATGGATGTCTTCATCCTTGATTCGGACTTGATGGTATCCCGACCTCAAGTCAATCTTTGAGAAAATAGACGTGCCTCCAAATTAATCGAATAGATCATCAATCCTGGGCAAAGGGTACTTGTTCTTTATGGTTACCTTATTAAGTTGTCTATAATCTATACACAGTCTAAGGGTGTCGTCCTTCTTTTTCACAAACAGGACTGGTGCTCCCCATGGAGACACATTGGGTCGAATATAGCCTTTATCCATCATTTCTTTTAATTACAATTTGAGTTCAACTAACTCGGGTGTGCTCATCCGGTAGGGTGTCCTAGACACCGGCACCGCTCTTGGTGCAAGTTCTATCGAGAAGTCTATGTCCCTCCTCAGAGGTAGGCCCGGTACCTCTTCCCAAAACACATCTTTGTATTCTCTTAGGATAGGGTGATCTTCAGAGCTTGGTTTATCACCTTCGATTGTTTTCAACACCTATATTGCATATAGAGAACATCCCTTTTGGCAATATTTTCTCATTTGTAGGGTTGATATTTGTCTCACCGAGATGGGTTTTCGGATCCCTTGAAGGGTTATTCTTCTCCCTTCTTTACTTACACACTCTAAGGTTTTATGGTAACATTCCAGTCTGGATTTATGGGCGGCTAGCCAATCCATACCAATCAACAGATCATATGATCCCAGGGGTAATATGTTAAGGGTTTCTTGGGTGGGGAATTCAACCAACATTAATTGGCAGGCTGGTATAACCTCTGCTATCTTCATTTTGGTGCCAGTGGCTAACTGTACCAACCATGGCTTGGTATGTTTTTGTGGATGTAGTTTACACTTATCAACAGCTTTAGGGGCTATATAACTCAAATTTGAACCAGGGTCAATCAAAATAGACACTAGATGGTTGAAAATCATACCTTCTATTTCCACTACTGAAGCTTGATGGTCAACTTGTTTATTATCCAAGGCTACATAAATTTGTGGCACACTCCTGGCCACATCATTGATGGTAGTAGTTTCCTGGATGTTATAAATCCTTCGACTATTCTGTTTTTGGTGTGGACAGTCTCTCAGGAGATGTTCCTCTCCGCAACCCCAACATTTCAGAGGTTCTCTCTTGGTGTTATCCACCTTCACTAGTATAGGTCCAGAAGTTTTATTTCCGCCCGATGAGGGAAATTTCAACTAGTATACACTCCGGGATAAAAGTTCATTCTTGGGTTCTTCTTGTAGTTCTTAAATCCTGGGGATTTGATCCCCTTTTTCTGAAATCTTGAACTATTCTTCGATGTCCATCCTTCATGATATTTTTCCCGATGCCCAAATTGTTCATGACAATAGGTTTCCTTTCGAATGGTGCCTTCTAGGGTCTTTGGCTCATCAAATTCAATTCTTTTCTGATATTCCTTGGGTAGCCCACTAATGAAGCATTGCACCTTTGCCTTTTCTGCTTTTATATAAGGTACATACCTCAACAAGTCGAGGAATCTATTAACATATTCTTCTATAGTAAGTTGTCCCAGTTTGAGTTCATAAAACTCTTTAATCTTTTTGTCAAAATATTTTTTCGATGGATACTTCTTCCAGAAGTACTTCTCAAATCGTTTCCAAGACAGGTCCTATTCGTGAACCCCTTTCACATTCTTAAGGTCTTCCCACCAAATGGAATCCTTTACGTTCAAGTTGAAGGTGGCCACTTGGGCCTTCATATTTTCTGAAAAGTCATGGACTCTTAAATACTTCTTTACTCCAAGCAGCCAGGCCTCTACTTCCTCTCCCTCCTTTATTTCACCGTCGAAGGAGGGTGGTTTGGCCTTTCTAAATTATTTGAATTTTTGACCTTTGGAAAACTTTTGCTTCTTTTGTTTCCATCGGAAATAGGAACTGGTTCTGCTACTAGAAGAGCCTTCTGAATCGCCATCTTCCTTCTCAGAGGAATCACTCAGCATTGGTCCTTTACCTCTGGGGTGGACCTTTTTCGAGGTACTCCTCTCAGTGTGGCCACTAATATGACCATGTTTCTAAGTTTTAGGTTCATGTTGCATTTGCCTTTATAGATAGGATAAACTCTATAGTAAAACTACATTAATTTATGTTTGTTTTTCTTGTTCTTTCATCATGCTTTCATTGTCAGCCTTACATCTTTGTAATTCGACCATGAGACTCCTCACAGTCTCAGCTAGATCTGGAGGGGTCCCTACTGACCTTCTTTTGTCAGAATCTTCATCTCTATTGTGGGAGCCCTCTCCCACCTCTTGGTGAGTCACCATTCTCTGCATCTGTAAATTCCCACAGATGATCGTCCGCTTGGGTGCAAAGACAAACGTTGGTTGTTAGTCAATAGTTAGATACATTTTTATAACCGACGCAAAATTCGTAACTCTTTCGCATGCATACACAGTCGAGTTTTCATTTCAGACTTTTACCTTTTTGAATTAAGAGGGTTAAGATAGAGGGTTACTCTTTGTAAGAGTATTTCGAATGGAGCTTCTGCGCAACTCATTCGTGAGCCCAAGAAAGTCGAGTGTTGTAACCATGCTCTGATACCAATTTGTAACGCACCCACTACGAAAATCAAAATTTTCGTCGATTTCTCAAGGATCAAAATCCTCGAATTACTCACGGGGGGCCTAGCGTCCGCTAGTTCCTCATATGTTCACCTCCATGTGGTCATGGGTCACGACTACAGGCTGAACCAGTACGACGTCTCTTCGCACTTCGCAACTCAGTGCTACCAGAATGTCGAGTCTTTCGACTCTGCAAACCCGAAGCTCGAAACAGCAAAACGTCGAACCTCGACAGGGCTAGCAAATGGAAAGATTCTCTCTAAAGGGAGATCGATGGCCATAAGCCTCCCCTGATTCAACGGTATGGTTCCTTCCGAGGTTTTGGTATTTGGGAGTTCGAAATGCAATGACTCCAAGACTCTTTGTCATTCAAATCCACGAATTCCATTATGGGAATTCGTGTAAGAGATCGACAGCTCTTAAGAGTGTGTATCCAATGGTCCATGGGATTTCGAGACTCTTCCCTAAAATTTGACCACTCACCGTACGTCTCCTTTGATGGATGGTCTAGAACCCTTCGGGACTTATCTTTTCTATTACCAAGCAAGTCGGAATTTCAGGTATCGAGATTTCGTGATTTGCAAAGGCAAGGTTTCTTCCCCTTTGGTTTCCCGAATGCCAAAACGCCGAAATGTCGACCAGAAGCCACGTGTCCCTTTGATGGATGGCGGAGACCTTCAGCCAAGATCAACGTTCGTGATATTTTTGTGATGATCAACAGTAATGATCAAATTCTGGTATCCTTAATCTCATTGATCACACCTCATGCTATTTCGGGGTTTCGGTGATCAGGATTTCACGACTCGCGAAGAAAAGGGTTCTTGCCCTTTTCTTTCCCAAGTGCCGAAACGTCGAAGCGCTTACCAGCAGCAACGTGTGCTCTATAGATGGATGTTCTAGGTACTTCCATGGACCATGGGGTCTACAGTCTCGATTCCTTCATCTCTTGCAAGGGGAAAAGGGGTCGTGGCATTAATGCCTGCGTCTCTTCCTCAAATCTAATGGTCATTACAGACCTTGGGATCCTCCGAAGGGATCATGTTCGTGCATTGCTTGCAAAGGTGGAGAGGGGTCGAGGAACTATCATCCACGTTCCTTCCCCACCTCCAACGGTTGTTACGGACCTTGGATCTTCCGAGAGGATCTCATCCGTTAATCAAGACTTAAACATATGCTAACATTTTGGGAGTTTACCAGTCGAAGTTTCGGGACTTATCAATCATGAGAGTCTGACCTCTTGTCAACGGGACTCCTGAACTCCTGATTTGTGAAATCCCAATGGGCTCTTTCTTTCGGGATTCTCCCGATATCCTGGATTACTGCCACGTATCCTCCCTCAGATGGACGGTCCTCCTTGTTTCATGATTTCACAACTTGTGACCCCCAGTGACACAAATCCTCTGTCAACTCGAATCCCTGGTATCTGAAATACCGATGGACTCTCGATCTCCTCCACATGTCCTTCACGGATGGACGGTCCAGACCTATATTGGAACTTTAACCATGGAGTGTCTCGATCTCTTATCATCGGGACTCCTGGAATCCCGAACTCTGAATCCCCGATGCCGACTCCTCTCTCGGGACTTTCGCCCTTGTTCACGAGGGCTTAACCCTCATGCATCTCCTAACAGATCCAACGGTTATCGGTTTTTCTAGCTAAGATCTGACGACTCAGATTTGTCCCACGTTGTGCACTCTCCCACTGCTCTCTGGACGTGGAAAAACCAACAGTCCAGGTACTCCCACAAACCTCGGGGATCTACGGTCATGATTTCCTCGCTACTCACAAAGATAAAAGAAAAGGGGTAAGGCATGTAACGCCCTTATTTCTTCTGCCAATCTAACGGTCATGAATGACCGCAGATCTTCTGACAGGTTCTCGTCTGTCGATCGATACTTATCCCTACGCTGCTACTTCGGGATTTCAAGAGGATCATTCTTCCTCGTACAGGGTTGCTAAGACTTTCACATTCAAGTCCTTTTTCCAGGTTCTTGGTAAACTTTTCCAAGAAGGGTATCTCATTGGAGAGATCTATTCCAGGGCATTCCTGGAGACAGATAAGGGGAAAAAGATTCTCGAGAACGGACTGGAAGTCTAACTTGGTTCAACTTACGCATAAATAAATTTATCCATCAACATAAGCCATGCGTGGTTTTTCTGTTACAAGTATACATCTACCATTTCTTATCAAAACACTGCACAGACAGTCTTATACTGTAATCATTCACAATTTCATAGTTTGTGAGCATATATGTCATCATATGAATTTCAAGATGCAAGATGTAAAACACTTATGAGAAATAACACCAGAAGTGAGTGCAACTGTTGAGAGGGGTGCTCGTTTCCACCCAACCGTAGGCTCAGCAATTTTGATAGGATTTACCACTAGCCACCCCCGAGCTGAGACCACAATGTTGCGAGACTGTGTCTCAGTTTTCCAATGAATGAGAACGAGGGTTACTCTCCCCCTTCTTTGTTATCACTCACTCTGCTTATCTCTAGAGTTCTTCTCCTCCCCTCACGTTTTCCCCAATCACTTCTCCCTCACGCCTTATCCTCTTGCGAGGTTGCGTGTAGAGATATTTCCCTCACACTGGTTAGGCTTGACGGCTATATGGATGGGCGGTTCACCCCCCCATCCCTCATTAATTCTTGAGGATCCATCTACCTACTAGCCTGCGAGACATTTAATTCGGGGTCAGCAAGCCACTCTTGGTTCTCTGGGCCAGTGAAGTCCAAATATGGTATTGTTTTCAGTGGAAGTTAACGCCAACATTCTAGGTGCCTTCCACCACCTTTCTCCAGCCATCGTGGTCTCTTTTTCAGCATATCCCCTCTCAGCAGTCCTGCAATATAAATATATTCATAATATTATTCACATTCATCGACCTTTTCCCCAAGGTCCATTCACATCACACATTCACATGTATGAGTTTTCCACAGTTCTTGGTCAGTCCAGTTATTTTTACAAATTGGGGGAAACAGGGTGTTACACTATGATTATTTTGGGCCCCTCTAGTTGGAGTTCCCCTTCCATGGAAATATATCTCACTCTGATTGTATACTCTAACCATACACACCCTAACAAACCCAACGAACCTTGGGGTCAAGTAATCAATAGCTCTATATGCATCAAAGTATTTACCTACATGATGGTTAACACCTAATGCTTTCAACCCCTTTTTTCCTCAAACAAGTGGGACCCACATATATCGATGACCCAGATTTCATCTTGAATTTCCTTGATCGAAGTGTCTTCTTGCAACCCACTACGAATAGCACCTCGTAACAAAGGGTCCATATCTCTTCACATGAGATCTAACAATAAGGGTTAATGCACATGTCCCCAGGTACAAAACCGGCATGGATCGTATTAGGTTATCCTACCAATTTCAAATTGACACATGTCCACCTCTATACACATTGGTTTCCACCTTTCTGGACATGTGGCCCTGCCACCTGGTCATGACATGTGGCACTCAAAATCCCTTACAAGGTCATGCCTAAGAAATTGATTCTACTTGACATGTGGCATAATTCCAATGTGACAAGTGGAACAATCTTTGTATGCCATGTGGGCCAATTTCAATTTGACATGTCACCATCGGGTGTACAACCCTCCTCAATTTGCAAGCTTATAGTTCAAAACCAACAACTAGGATATGATATTCCTTTCACCGATCTACAGTCCTGGTCATCCTTTGGAGTACTCCCATAAGATTTCCTTCCCCGTTGGGACCACCACTCATTCAAACCATCCCTCTCCAATGAACGGTATAGTTATTTTGACACTTAGATCTAACAACTAATGTTCAAGCAGAGTTTTCAAGTCCCTTCTCATCCAACTAGGCCACACTTAGCCCATAGACCAATCGATTATCACCACATGTCACCCTAAGGGACACATAATATACCATGTTGGTATTACACATCATCATGACATTGTTCTACTCTTTTATTCCCCCCCTCAGGGTGGGTCATAGATCAAACGGTTGAGGTATCACCTCGGATTCTACATATTTTATGGTCAATATCACCTCTCAAATTATTACCATTGGAGTCCCTCATCAACCTCACACATAAGTATTCCAACAACCTAACCTCTGATCAATGGTGGATATCTCTCCACCCACAGATCATATGCTTGAAAATTAAAGAACCCATTCAAAAACTTGAGCTCGATAGGGTACATAGGTTCTCCCCGTCAGCACAACATAATAAGTACACCACCTTCCCTCTTAACCTCGCTTAGACAAGACCCCATGAATATATACGGCTTTAAATTAATCTCATCCCTACTCTGATTAACTATCTAGATTTTCCTTTGAACCTCCCTCATCAGAGTGTCTTCTCTCTGGGTCTCCAGGGTTACTCTGACCATTATCCTTCAACCAATAGTCTGAATCTTCTGGCCCCTAATCCTCTGAAAAACCGATGGTCCTGGGTACGTCTTCTAGAGGCCTCATATCCTGCTCTGATGAAGGGTCAGAATTTATTCACTATGTTGATCCAACTATTTTGATTCCTCCAAGATCGAAACCTAAATTATTTCTCAATGAGGCATTATGTGTAATTGTTGATATCATTTCATCGCTTCAAATCAATAGTCGTAATTCCCTCTACTCAATTTACAGGATTTTTTCATGATAACAGCCTGAAATTGGAATTAGCCAAATTTAGGGATCCCTTTAGGATTATCACACCGCAAAAAATACCTTACTGCACACACATAAGGAACAGACATACCTCTACATCCACAATCAAATTCACAGGAGGGAACCTTTGTAAGGTTCCTTATTTTATTGATGGTAAAATGTAGGGCTCTCTTGTTCAGATATACATTACACATCAATTTCCATACCGATAGAATATCATTCGATCACATAGACTTGCATAACTCACGCATATGTAAATCATAGTGGTTGTGCAATCAATTCCAATTCAATCGTTAAGCTTGAATAATTACCCATGCATATAGGTACAATAATCCAACCATACATTTCAATTCAGTTATATAGGATATAAGGATACGTATATGTTCAATGGCGGAGTTAACCAACCAACTGACCATGGGTGTTCACATTTCCACCCAAGTATAGGTATTGTGTGCTCTATAACTTCGATAGCAGGACACCTCGTGCCAAGCCATGATACCACCAAGAAAATCTCTATTAGGTTCTATGGTAGTTTGGGATGTGAAGGACACCCTCCTTCACACCAATTTTGGTAAGTGTTTCCTCACACCCACTTGGCTTAGGTATCAACAACGTTTTTCATATACATTCCCAATATCAAGCTCACAACCTTCTCAACACAGGTCAGGTTCTTTGGACTCTCCACCCAAATTTTGGAGCTCAATATCTTTTTCCTTTACTGTGTTTTTACATAGTCATTCCCTTTCCTCTTGGATCTGAACTCCCCCAGAGTTCTCTACTAGCCTCCCTATTTATGTCTTCCTTATTGCCTTCTCTTGCACATTTCTCTCCCTCTGAATGTTCTCAGCTTGTCCCCTTCCTTATGTCAAAAGGAACTTGTGGGCTCAATCTGGGGTTATGGAAAATGGTACCCTATTGTACCTAGGGATGATAATTTCATTTTTACTAGTTTGATCTCTCATACTTGGATTTATTTGGGGTAGTTGTTTATCCAACTACCATCCCTCCTCACTATCCTTGAAATCAGGGCTGCGGAAAATAATCTGAATATCAAATATTATTGGCAAAAAGGTTTGGGTCATTTTTAGCATGATGAACCCCTCTTTAAATTTCCTCACTTTTTCTTCTAGTGGTATTATGTCCAGTACTTCAAGGCTTCACCCCACAGTTAGTTGTTTGGCATTTTAAATAAAACAATAATACATTTACAATGTTCTTATGCCATTACATGGAAACCACAATTCATTACTAATTACACATAATCGTAGGTTTAGAAAGGGGGTTGTTACAACTTGACTTTTTAGATTCCTTTGAAAAGGTTTTAGAATTAATCAACCAAGATTATCACCAACTCAACAAAGGATCAGAAATATAGTTTCATTCATGTATTCTCATTTTGATTTCTGATCTAGCTGATATTTGGAGTCTTTTTCAATCCATCATGATTATTTTGTGTTACCTCCATAACTATAATATATCTTATTTTCCTCATCATATTGAATCACTTGAATATTTAGGATTAATATTTATCTTTGATAGAAAAGAGAAATTGATGCTTTGGTTAGAAATATTAAATATTATTTTTCTTGTTAAAAAGTTCATTATTTTCAAGTGTGCAAAGGGCTTGTTGAAGACAAGAAATCTTGAAGGTTGATGGGTTTGTGGAATGTTTATGTGAGTGAATTTAAAAATTTGTTTTGACTAAGCATCCCCATTAACCCATTTTGATAAATTCCCAGAATATTTTTTTTGTTTCACTAAATGAAAGGAAAATTCTATGTGAGACCTGGATTAGAGGATTGTGTAGTGTAATTTGTTTTTCTCACTAGATCATCAATTCTCATAAACTTGTTTTTTTTTTCCTTTCATATTTTTACCCTAGGAATATTTATATTGGTATTTATTTCGAGTGGTTAACCTTTCTTGAATTTGGATTACATTCCAATTTTTCAATGAAAATTATTCTCTAAGGATGTCCATCATGATTTATATTATGTTGTTGGGATTACAAGCTTAACTTTCAAGATTAATTCTTCCTGTAATGACTAACATAGTGTGCTTTTGATTTTTATCTCTTAGTTTAGTAGAGCCACTTTATTTACTTCAATTTGTACATAATTTTATTCCTTTATATTCTTAGTTTAGTAACCATGGAAACGGGTTCATATTCTTATACCATTACGGGTGATTGATACAATCATTGGGTGGTTTGGATAAATAATCAAAGTGGAAATCACTATCTTGGTGAAAAACATCAATGCAATTTATAAGTTAGAAAATCCGACATCTTCAAAATCTTATTTCACTAAGATCTTGTCCATGGGAATAAGCTCATAGGGGTGAATTCCTCAATTTATCTAATTCTTTTGGGAATTTCAACAATTTAAATTTTTCTCACTAGAAAATATTAAATATGTTGGAACAAAATATTGGTTAGATATTGATTTTCTTGATCATTGGTCATCGTAGTCATACTGATTTTGGTTTCCAGGTTATGTCTTAGTCCTGAAAATATTTCTTGATGGGTATTAGATTGTTTGAAAAGTTTATTTAATAAGGATTTTCCCCTTATCCAAATTCTTGGAGATGGAATAATGGTAGCTTTGTGCATATCATTCATACTTTGTTACCTCCCTATATCTATTCCTTTCTATTGGGTTCTTTTCTTATTTTTTTAGTCGGTTTCATTTTATTTTGATGACAGACATTTTTTAGTTTCCAGCTTCTCTTAGTTTAGTTTCCTTTTTCATGTTTTAACCTTATTGTTATCACTTGTTTTTTACTTATACATATTACTTCTATATTGTAATTTGGATGTTGGCATGTTCCCTGAGATGATTTGACTTCTCATTTTGCCTTAATGATTAATATTTAAGTTTGAGTGAGGGGTTGGTCAAATTCTGGTCACATACTGAAGAAATGTTGACAAGTCATGAGATACATGGGTTGATCTATCTAAATGAACATTAATGAATTTCTTAGTTGTGAGTGTGGACTGATAATTGTGGTGGAACACATGTTCTTACTAAGCATACCATGATAATGGATAAGTATAGGAAAGTATCTATCTACTCTTTTCTTTGAGCTCCATCCATTTCATATTAATAATATGGCCAATAATATGATGGTTTTTTGGGAGACCTATGGGTTAAACTTAAATGCATAACATCTACTCATCAAATAAAAAAAAATGCCATATCACCCTACTTACTTCACACCCTATGTGCATATGCAAATCTATATATAAAATCTAAAAGGGTGAGAATATTTTGAAATAAAAGGGAAGTTGAAAGAACTATTAATAGTTTTGTAAGTAAACCCATAGGGGATATGGACACTTGTTGGGAGCGGAGCTATGCTTGTAATGTACCAAGGCAACTTCATCGGGGCTATGGACGCTCGCTAACAAAGAAGCAATGTCGAGAAAAGAGAGATGAAGAACAAACTTGTGTAGAGGTTTTCTTGTTATAAAGGTGAAATCCCATGGTTAAACCAAATCCAATCAAAAGTGCGTATCCAATAAAAGAATTTACCTCACTAATTGGCTCTTTGAAAAAGTTTTGTTAGAATACCACTACTATAAATATTGGGTTATATCTTTTAGAAACTTTGCATCATTATGATACCCATGATTATTGGAAAATTATTTGTAGCTTATTAATCTTAACTTTAAAATTCATATATGAAGTAAAGGCCCTAGACTTATAGTAACAAAGATAATGTGTTGTCATTTGTTGTGTCCACAAAAACTGCCCTTTACTTTTTCTTTTAAAAGAGAAAGGAAAGGGACCCCTTGCTAAAATTTGAACTCTAATTCCTAATCCTCTACTACTTGAGCATAATTTTATTTTTTATCTATCTTGAGAGAATTGGGGGTTTGGATCTAAATTGGTGATTGTATTTAATGAAGGTTTCTTAATCCTTATGATATTATGATTTCAAATGTCTTCATAATGCTTCTTGACTTATGATGCTTCATTGAAATTTTTATGATGAAATTGACAAGTTATCTTTGGGATCTTATGCATATTTGGAAGTAATTGATGATCCCATATGGCTACAAAGTTTGATGTTCTATTGTATGTCTTGAACGAGTTTACTCTTGGATATTTTTTGAATGGATAACTTAGATGAAGAACACATATGCATTATGCATCCTCTTTCTTTCATGTTGTGCCTAATTTCTTCATCTTTATGCTTGTGTATGTTGATCCTATTCTTCAGTTTCAATATCTTAGCTTAAATCACAAGRTTACTAATCCTTTATATGATTTTGATATTCGATGAATTCATCTATCATGGCATTTATCTACAACATCCCAGATCATGRATGATTGTCTTTAAGAAACCTCTCCTCTTTAGTTATTGATTTTGCAAACAAAACCAATTCTTATTCATAAGTTTGTTTACRTGAAAGGAAAATAATGTATTTTTTATGATATATTGGCAAGTGTCTTCTTCCTTGCATAACTAATCTCATATTTTCTGTGATTGTAGGAATATGGTTCTAAAATCACTTTATTAACTARATATATAGGTTGTTAAAATACTCTAGAGAATCATGCCRAAAAAAAAAGATAACATGTGGTTAGTCATAGAACACATGAAACACAAGAGCATGGGACATCGATCAATTAAAAGAGATTTAAGCCTCAATTGTTCCTTCTGAAACCCTATATTACTTAACCTAACTTCTTCATCTCTAAAATTCCTWCGAGAAACTCTTAATCTTATTATATTGACTAGACTTTTCTCTAATCAAGTTTTGATCATATTTCATTTCAATATGCAGAGTCAATMCTTATTTTATTTCATATCCCCAACTAGATTTTCTTTTATGAGCACGCATTATTTTCTATGTATTTCATTTCTATTCCGAGGCTTGAATTTTATTGTATTTTATTATTTTGGCTGGAACCTTGATCATCAGGATTACCCCATATGATTCTTCATTCTTCAGTAAATTCCCATCGATAATTACTTTTCAGACATTTCTCCTATCTTTATGGAATTCCCCTCCTCCCAAACATCTAATCAACCATAATATTATTTTAATATTTATTTACGAATTAAGCTTTCAGGAATGGAATTATTTTAATATTTTTATTTTTGAGGAATGGATTCATTGAAAAAACTCTCTCAAGATTTACTATCATAGTTTTACCATGGCATATTTCACCCCCCATATTTCTGAATCCCAACCACATTGGGATTATTTTAATATTTTTTAGGGATATGACTTAGGTATTTGGAAATCACTCTTCGAAAATAATTCATCTAAGGTTTTCACTTCGTATTTTCAACCCATCTGGATTATTATTATTTTATAGCATTTTCTAGGAATTTGGCTATCGAAGTTGTCACCGTAAGAAAATATTCATTGGTTTTCACCTTATGTTTTACATGCCATCCTAGCCACCAGGTTATGACCATCAATATCTTACGTTATTGGGATTTTCCCCATCGGGGAGGATTAAACCACTGAGAAACTAGGACATCAGGGTTCCTTTCACATTATTCCATAGAAACCAATCCCTAACAATTAGGAAACCGGGACATCAAGGTTGCTTGCATGTTATACCATAGAACCTAATCTCGACCACCAGGCCACTAGATCATTGGACCACCGGGAACCATGAACCTGTGCTTTTGAATATTTAATCTCATATGATTGAAATCCATCATTTTCACTTCATTTGGTTCACTACATGTCTTATTTGGATTCATGCAGTATTGATCTTGGTGTGCGTTGTCTATATGACTCAACATTTGTATATCCATGACGTCATCACATCAAATTGGAAACAAGTTTCCCATCATCCTATATGGCCTTCGGTGTATCATCCTTTTAAGTCAATTATTCCAAAGTGACATGTGGTGTGACCTATCTAAAATGGAATACAAAAATTGGGCCACCGCGATAATCAATGACCAAGGAATATATTCCTTAGTAATTTCTCACTTCCATGGGGGATTTTGGTCTTGTTGACAAATGTTTCAAGAATGGTAGAAAAAACTAGCCCCTTCAAATAATGGTTCGATCAATTGGAATTCGGAACCCCCTAAACTATCGAACATGAGGATTTTTAATTATGGTTTTATTATTTTAATCCAGGGTTACTTTTGTTTGCAGGTGTGGTAAAAAATATAACATTGGCCCAACACTCCATACCCTTCCTAAATCTATATACGAATTACACGTGGAGAATTGAACCATATAAACTCTTCACAATGAGATTCCCTAGTGCATGTGGGATAAATACTCTAACTCATAGACCAACGATCGAGATTCACCTAGACAGTGGATCAACGAATACTGAGCGCTTAAAACCAAAGAGACATATCTAAAGCTACATATGGTCAAATCATACATGCGATATCTCATTGGAAAGTTGGTATAGTGAATAACATGTTTTTGTATTTCTTTGTGCCAAGTGGATAGAAGAAACAACTAGAAAATTTGAGCAAAAGAAGAAAATGTATACAAATAGGGCCGAGAGAAGATATCAAGAACTATGACTCATAGACTTCATACATGGTAAATTTGATTAATCAAGAGTGTTCTTGAACTTTATTTATAACAATTATATATTTAGTAAAAAATATATACAAGTAATACAAGTCTTGTAAAAAGACAAAAGGAATTGAGATGAAAAGTTGTAACCAGAAGAAAAAAATGAGCAGTCACAAGAACTCAGGAGTTTCTCTTATTTTATAAAAGAGAACTCATAGAATTCCTTGAGGGAATTTTTCCCATAATACAAGTCTTGTAAAAAGACAAAAGGAATTGAGATGAAAAGTTGTAACCAGAAGAAAAAAATGAGCAGTCACAAGAACTCAGGAGTTTCTCTTATTTTATAAAAGAGAACTCATAGAATTCCTTGAGGGAATTTTTCCCATTATATAGACTGAAAATAGTATTATTTATGTATATATGAAGACCATAAGGCATTTCGAGATTACCGTTTTTGTCAAATGTGTGTGGGATTACTCTACATATGTGTTTGCCATTTAAGTTTTATGGATACTCATCATACAAATGATTTCTATGCTTAGTGTTTTGGAATTCTTATGTTGTTGACATTTATGATGAAGTTGCATATCTCTTCTACAACTATTTGTGATCAATTCCACAATTTCATTGTTTTAACGCATGGTCAATGGATATGGACTATTCATGTTATCAATAATATCAACTCAAATTGTATAAATTTAATTAATTTGGCCATTGCAATATAGGTTAGAAATAGTTAGATTAGATTAGTGTGTTTCTGTTTTAGATTAGATTTAGAGTTAATTATAATTCTTTGGGGATATTTCATTGCCTTTTCCTTATTTTTATTTTTACTTCTCAATGGAAACCAATCCACAAAATAGTCAAAAATGCTACCCCAAACTAGAGTAGGTTTGATTGGGACCTTCCATCAGACATTCTCCCTTATCTGCTCGATAGGCCATTTGGACCTATCAACACATGTTTTCCACATGGTTTTTCTCTCAAGTTATTTTATAATAAAGATAGAAGATGCATGAATTTTGGATATTGAACCTACAAAACTAACTCCAACTTGGAGAAATAAGAGAATAGGGGTAGAAAGAATAGATAAGTGGCTTGACCTATTTTTAATATCTAAAGGATTATTGGATGAATATTTTCATGTGACATGGTGGGTATCCTTGAGAGAAACTCAAACTATAACTTTGTTGTGTTAGAAGTGGCCCCAACCTAGGAGACACCTCCCAGCCCATTCAAGTTAATTCTAGAATGGTTGAAGGATGAAAATTTTGTAAAAGACATTAAGGAGTTTTGGAAACCTTATTATTCTCACCTCAGAGAATATTCCTCTCTTCAATTCAAAAAACAATTGATAGAAATGGAGAAGTTAGCATCCAAATGGGATAAGCAAATATATATATATATATATATAAGGCTCCTAATATAAGTGGAAGTAGCTTTGGATACACTCTATAAAAATGAAGGATGTATATTCTTGAATGAGGCTCAAAATATGGAAGTAAAGCAATTGGAAGAAAAAAACGGGAATATCTTACTAGAGAAACAAAAGGAATGGAGGATCAAGAGTAAGGGTATATAACTACAAATAGATGATGAAAACTCCATTTTTTTCATCATTATGAAAATGGAAGAAAAATATAAAATTTATTTGGAAAATTGACAATAGAATTAATGAGTGGGATAAAATATTTAGAGACATAGAAAATGAAGGAGTCAACTATTTCTCTTCTCTCTTAAAATAATACTCCTAGGCCATAGTTCTTGAAGTAATAAGGCTCTCAAACCATTTTCTTAGTTTTGTAAACAATGAAGAAAGTTTGGAAGTGAATAAATAAGTTGGGAAGGATGAATTTATCTAAACATTACAGAGCTTCCAAAGGAAAGAAATACCATGGATAAATGGCCTACCTATGGAATTATTTCTAGGATGTTATGAATGTATTATAGAAGACTTAAGAAGGGTGGTGGAGTATGGTAGAAACACAAGAAAAATTCTCTAGGCATATAATACTACCTCTAATGTTCTAATCCAAAAAGAGGATAATCTGACTACTTTTGAAAAGTTTTGATCAGTATACTCATGCAATTATATCTACAAAATCATTTCAAATGTCATAGAAAGAAGACTCAAAAAGTTTCTTTCAAAATAAATTTTGGGTGAACAATTTGGGTTTCTAGAAGGACAAAAAACCCATGAGTAAATGTGGATAGCATAATAAATCATACACTTGATCAATATTATAAATAAAATTTCGATGGTACTCAAAGTGGACCTCTCCAAGGCCTATGATAATGTAAGTTGGATTTACCTTATATATATCCTTATTCACTAATGTTTTGTCATAACCTTATGGTATGGGTGATCAAATACATTACCTTGGTATCCTTCATTTCCCTAATCAAGGAGGAAACCCCCCCTTTCTTGAAACCATATAGCGGTCTCATACATGGATTCCCCCTCTCCCCTCTCCTATTCCTATTGATAACAAAAGGGTTGAGTGATTATTAACAGAGGAATCATAAAATGGAAGATTCAAAGGGTTATGCATGGGTCATGCTTGCAATATCACACACCTTTTTATCATGGATGATATATTATCTCAATTCTATAAGAGTGGGAAAAATTCGAGGAATCATATTGCAAGGTCATTTTAGTGGCAGGTCCCAGAATGGAAAATTGGGGTCTAAAACCTTCCATAGCCACTTTGAGGCATTAAATGGAATGATTTGGGGTTCTTGTGTCTAGAACTTGTGCACACAATATAGATGGTTTTCTACACTCCAAGACCTTCCCAACAGTGCATATCATGCATCAATTGAATCTTATATGCAAAATTTATGCCTCCCACAAGTTTACCTATTGTGTTGACCACCATTGTAGGAGAGGATTCCATGTCATCCCCCATTACCCATACATATGGGGCTAGCAACATGAGGAATCTCAAGAAGAATATATAAGGTACAAAACCTTATCCCAATTTAAGGTTAAGGAAGTCAAAACCCTAACCCTAGATGGCTATCTAACTATGTTAAATATCCAGCCGCTAGAAGGAGAAGGGATTCCATTCTATGTTACTGTATTTTGTTCCATAGCAGAGCATAACAGCTAAGATGGGAAATTAGAGAGAATAATAGAGGGGGTTGATTTTTTGTAGAATCCTAACATGACACAGGTCCCAAGTAACTCCCTCATTTGTACTTGCATTATTTTTATACCATAGAAAAGAGAGAAAAGAAGCCTCACCTTCTAGTTGGGTTTTCTCCCATAAGGTTTTCCTAGAGAAAATATTTGTGTTATTTTGTGGATGGTGTGTGATTGTGTTTACATGTTATTTATATTTTTCATTTTATCTATTTCATGCACAAGTAGAAAATCAGTAACTAAATATTATGGAATGTACTAAATTTAACCTTTATAGTGTAGATTTCAATTTTATTTATCAAATCTGTTGTTATGAACTTTCCAGAATATCCATAGCATTTTTCATATCGATATATTAATTTTTGTGAAGGTTATAGTAAGATATTTGAGAAGTTTAAAAAAATTATATACTTCTTCTGCAAAGTTACATGTATGATCATAAATGTAGAGAAATCCACATTGTCCATTTGGGATAATCCAAAACATGAATAGGGATATTTTTTCCAATTATTTCCTTACTGGGTGATTGATATTGATCAAGGACTAAAGTACTTGGGGTTTCACTTGAAACCTAATTTCTACAAAATATGTTGTTGGTAATGTTTGGTTGCCAAAGTATAAAATAATATAAAACATTAGTGCAATCAATATCTATCAAGAGGGGGCGGATAGGTACTTGTTAAAGTAGTACTGGAATCTATATCAATATACTAGATTTTGTTGACTTGATTTTCAAAAGGAATATTGGAGAAAAAAAAGAATTTTTTCTATGAATTAATCTAGTAAGAAGATAACAAAAGGAAAGGTCTTGTACTGGCTTCCAAGAAAAAAATGGGTTCTGTAAAAGAAAATGGAGGATGGGGCATAAAAAACTTATTCCTCTTCTCCAAGGCCTTAGTTTCAAAAAGTGTATGGAGGATGTTACAAGGAGAATACTTGTGGGTCTAGGCAATCAGAGCCAAGTATTCATACCCAGACATAGTTGAGGAATGGACTAGAAATCTGGTAAAATAGGTGCATAATGCATCAATTATATGGAAATATGTGAATTCATATTTCCATTTGGTTGCATATAAATTGATCTAGAAGGTAGGTACAGAGGATAAAGTCGAAATTGGGCTTTATCCCTGGATAGGAAGTAAATGTATTCAAATATTACCCCCTTGAGTGATATAAGAGTTAAGAAACAAAGGGGTCTTTTCACTAAAATGGATTGTGAATTCGGGGAACTCTACAAATTGGTAACAAAAATGGTTCACTTGGGAGGAGGTAGAATCGGGAGAAGAACAAGTGAAAGTATGGAAATCATACAAATATTCTTTTAAATTTAGAAATTTTAAAATAAGGGAAGAAGATGACTAGTTTATATGGTCTCTCAATCCCATAAGGACTTATGTGTCCAAACTAGGATGCAAATTCCTTACTAAGGAAGGCTTGGAGGGAAAACTTGTTGTGAGGTGGAATATCACTTAGAAGTTAAGGCTCCCCTTCAAAAATAAACTTTTATGTGACCTGGTTTAAATAAAAAGGCTCCAACATGGGAGGTTCTATAGAAAAAGAATTGTGTTGGCCCAGATCGGTAGTTTATGCCAACAAGTAGAGGAAACAATTGATTGATTACTTATGACGTTTACTTTCTCTAAAGTGGCTTAGAAATAAGTTGGTTTCATGATAGGGTTAAGGAATGCATGGGGAGGAGGAAGTGATGAATAATCCTTTAGGATTTGATTTATAAACAAGGATACCAAGAATATCAAAGAATTTCCACTAAATATAGCTTGGGAAATATGGGTTTCCACAAACCTCAAGCTATTTGAAGGATGGGAAAAAAATCCCCTCAATTGTACAATCTAGTCTCTATATATACTAAATTCATATCCATAGNNNAAAAAAAAAAAAAAAAAAGAAGAATTTATCAACAAGTCCATTCTATGGGAATTCTTTGATGGTGCCTCTCAAAGGAATCCCCCAAAAAGAGGTCGAAGAGTGATATTGTATCTCTCTTCTAATAACAATATATCCTTCAAAGTTGGTATTGGGAAGGAAACTAGAAATTACTGTGAATCAATGGCTCTCAAATTAACCCTACAATTGGCTCAAGAATATGGCGGTACACAATCCCAAATTTGTGGGGATTCTCTACTAGTTATTCAATGGTTATGAAAGGAAACATCACTTAAAATTTTCACTTTACAACAACTTTGTGATGATACAAAACTAAAAATGACAACCTTCTCACACATTTAATTGTCTTGTATGTATAGGGATAGGAAAAAGATAGTCGATGGCCTTTCAAAAGAGGCATTGGGGATGGAGCGGGGTGCTTGGACCATCTCCATATTTCAGGATGGGCACACAAATGGTTTATCTCATGCACCAAGTTGGATATGAAATTACTATAGTGGACACATTTATGATTATGATCTTTGCAAAGATGTATTTTTATCTTTTTAAATCCATGAACAATCACATTTTGTTGTAAATGTAGCTCATGATTTTGTGATACTGGATAGTTCTCAAATCATGTTATTGAAAGATATAATATGTGTTCTTTTAATTCAAGGAACAATTTATTTTTGATATAGCTATGATATCTAAGACATGTACACGGAGATGTTATGCTCAATCAAGATACAACAATTTGTTTTGAAAGCTATGAGGCATATGCCAATGTAATTTTGTTTATTATAAATAAAGTTACATATTTTATTTTGGAAAAAAATATTATAACTTATTTGTTATCACAAACAACTTTTATCATTTAATTTGAGATAGTGAATTTTGTAGAAAGAAGTATTCATATCATAAAAATAATTATAAAACACACATATGTTGAATATATTAACTTAGCAATGGATTTTTTTTGTTAAGATATATAAACAATTTTTTTGCACATTATAATTTTTTAATATATTTTCTTTATAAGACTTAACTTGATTACTCACTATTGCATAATTACACAATGAAATTTATTTTTTAATTATAAATATTATCTTCTTATCACCTACTTATACCTTTTCTAAAGTTCATAGAGGTGTACATACCCTATCTCATTTAAATTTGAGCATATAACCTCCTATGAGGAAACATGTGTTCTTTGTTCGACAACACATGTATGCCAATAAAGAACGAACACCTTTAGTAACCACTCACAAAATCAGATCAAAGATCAACACACTGATGTTTTTTACATGGTAAAACCTCAATGAGGGGAAATCCACAAGCCCAACAAACGTAGCCACTTGATGAAATTTATTAATGAAAAAGAAAAATATTACAAGAGAGTTTCTCATAATCGATCATCGACAAATGACGCTCCGTGATATTTAAATAGATATCATGGACAAATCAGGTGTTAATCCATGGATCAATGTAGTCGTTAAGATAAAGGAGAATATGAGTCTTCGTACCACTCTATGTCTAAAACATATTGTGACCAGTGGATTATATAATTACCGATACAAACTAATGCATACTAAAGAAACACACTTTAATATAACAACACTTTAGACCAAGTTTATATTAACTAACTCCTAAGTGTCTAAATATCCTAACATCCCCCCTTAAGAACAACTTGGGATAGGATTGAAGGATTTAAAAAGGAGACACAATAGGAGAAGGAAGGAATAATTAGAGCCTATCCCCCCTTAATAGCAACTTCCTGAACTCCTAATAGAGATTGAAGTTTGAAAAACTTCACTTGTGTAAGAGACTTTGTGAAAATGTCTGCAACTTGATATTTTGTAGGGAAAAGATAAGTTCAATAACTCGATCATGAATGAGATTTATTATGAAGTGCATGTGTATCTCGATGTGTTTTTTTCACTGATTTTGAACTGGATCTTTGATGAGCATGAAGGCACTCTGATTTTCACACCAAAGGGTGGTTAGATGTTTTTTTCCATAATCCAAATTCTAAAAGGATATGTTTAATCCACAAGGATTCTTGACTTGCATGAACAATTGCTCGGTACTCTACTAATAATTAATAAAGAGAGATAACCTATTGTTTCATAAAATCCCTAGCGACAGGTCCATAACCAAGGATGAAAACATAAACTACAATAGACTTCATATCATTAGGTTCATAAGCCCAATCTGAATCAGTGAAACCAAATACCGAGGGAGTCCCCCCTGCACTGAATGTATCCCAAACTAAATTGTGATCCATATTCCTAAAGTATCCTTTTATCTTCTTTCCAATGGTTTTCATGGGGTTCTTGTATATACCGAGAAACAAGACCAACAAAAAAGGAAATAACATGATGGGTATGAGTCAAATGAAAGATACTAGCAATTAATTGATGGTACAAGGTGGTATCAAATTTGGCAAAAGTACAAGTGGAAACAAGTTTCAATCTAGACTAGAAGTGATAAGTTGCTAGTTTAGAATCATTCGTGAAAGTGGTGAAGAAGGTCACAAGCATACTTAGACTAGGAAAGAAATATTCCTTCCTTGTTTTGCAATAATTGGAGGCCCAGGAAATAATGCAATTAGCCTAAATTTGTCATTTCAAATTTCTTTTTAAGGATAGATTTCACATGGGTTAAAAGTTTAGGGTCACTATCAGTGAGGATAAGATCATAAAAATAAATAACAGGTATTATGAGATGGATTCACACTTTCTTGGTATAGACAATAGGGTCTGAATGACATTCAGAAAAACGTTCTAAAGAAGAAAGATGTCCTTTTTGGCACACCAAGATCAAGGATCTCGCTTAATACAATGAAGAGATTTGTTAAGACAAAAAATAAGGATGGATTCATTATGGAAATAGCCGAGATTTTTTTCCATGTATATTTATTCTTTCAAATCCCCATGCAAGAAGGTAGATTTAACATTCATCTGATGGACCTCCCATTTCTGTGAAGCATCAAGGGTTAGAAAAAGGTGGATGGAATTAATTTTGGATATGGGGGAAAATGTTTCATTATAGTCAATGACTTCAAATTGAGATAACCATTTGGAAACTAAATAGTCCTTGTGTCTTTCAACACTTCCATATGATGCATACTTAGTTCTATACACCCATTTACATCTGAAAATTTTTCTTCCTTTCAGAAGAGGTAGAACATTCCAAGTAAAAATTTCCACTAAAGATAAATACTCTTAATTCATTGTTGTGTTACATGTTTGGTATGTGTTATATTATTTGAAATATTGGTACAATATACCATACACTAATATGGGAGAAAGTGAGGGGGAACCATTGAAAACAAATGGCATTTTTTTCATCCATTTTTTGGTAGTTTTTTGGCACATGGTTTTCATCGATGGTTTTCTAATTATGGTTAAGGAATAAGGTTTGTTGACTAATATAGGTCAATGGATTAAGGGTTTTGATGCTTTTGGATCCTATATGTATTGTATTGTAAACAATGAAGGAAGATGATTAATAGAATATTAGATGTGTGGATCTAAATAGGTTGTTGGTTTTCCCAATTTGGGTTTCCAGGGTAAAATATTTGTGTAATGTGTGTGTGTGTGTTCCATTGTATCTTTTCTATTTTTATTAAGAATATGTTTCAACAATTAATTTTACGAAGTTAAAATATACATTTGGTATAATATTTGTTATTGGTTGTGTGGGGACACCTTTATGTCTAAGGGTTTGGCTCATGTCTATGATAAACCTTGTTACAGTGGGAGATTTGCGATATCAATTCTTCAAGTTAAAATAAATGGAAAATAGTTTGAGCATATAGATCAATAAATTTAATGGGAAATGTTTTGAGTTGTGGAAGCTCAACATGGAATATATGTTGGTGGACAAAGATTAGTGGATCTCTATGGATCTAGGTACTGAACCTACAGGAATGTCAACAGAAGACTGTGAAAAGTTGGATCAGAAGGAGAAGAGAAAAATATGGTTATGTCTCTCAAATTTAGTATTAGTGAATGTGTTAGAGGAAGCTGCAACCAAGGATTTATGGAATATGTTAGGGTATTTGTATCAGTCTAAGTCCCTAGTAAACAACATTTTCCTATGGAAGAAATCGTATAGAATGAGGATGAAACATGGAGACTCAATGATAGAGAATATAAA
Organism: Picea engelmannii; assembly: GCA_009831015.1. Taxonomy (NCBI): domain Eukaryota; kingdom Viridiplantae; phylum Streptophyta; class Pinopsida; order Pinales; family Pinaceae; genus Picea; species Picea engelmannii. The sequence continues at coordinate 416,543 of ML782242.1, forward strand.
TGCCTTCAATACAGTGGTATGTTTTCTATTATCTGTTGATATTAAGATTTATAATGAACATAAGTGTATCAGTTTATTATTCTCTTTACCAAACTTATGGGATAGTCTAGTTGTGGAGATAGATAGTAATACAAATACTTTAAGTTTCGATGATGTGGCTTCATTGTTGTTGGAGGAGGAGATGAGATGGAAAAACATGGAAGGATACAACACAGATGAAATATTTGCAAGAGGATGATCGTAGGAAAGAAGTAGATCTAATTCCTCAAGTGGGAGATATAAATCCACTAAAAATTTTGTAAAGGTATGTTGAGATGTAAAAAATAAGGGCAATATAAGAAGCAATGTAGATCTAAAAGTGTTGAGAGAGGGAATGGATATGATGATGATCCTTCTGTAGAAGAAAAAAAAATTGTGGATGGTGGAGGGTATGTGTACTTGGATTCTTCAAACACATGTCCATATCATGAAGCATGGATGGTTGAATCATGTAGGTCATTTCATATGAATCTTCATAGATAGTGGTTCTACGAATATGAGAGGTATGAAGGAGGTGATGACTTGGAAGCCAAAATAATAGGATGATAAAAATTCAAGTTGAAGCTCATGGATGGAAGGATTATAATGCTCCCTGGTGTTCTACACATCCCAAGATTGGCCAAAAATTTGATTTCTATAAGAAAAATGGATGATGCAAGGGTAAAAACAATGCTTGAGAAAGAAACTTGCAGGATGGATCGAGGGTAAATGGTGTTGTTGAAGGGAGTTCATATTGGAACCCTATATAAGCTACTAGGAATCACTATTAGTGACAAGTGCAACAACTCCATTGTTCCTAAGATTGGAGAGGATGAATAAAAAAACTCCTATAGTATCTGGAGAAAATACCATGTTGTGGCACCAAATACTAAGACATATTGGAGAGAAGGGCCTTCGAATACTACATGATAAAGGTATGGTTCAAGGTATGTCTAAAATCTCTCTAGATTTTAATTTTTGTGAACATTGCATATATGGGAAGAAGAATCGAGTAAGATTCCCCTCTAGTGCAACGAGGGTAGAGGGAATTTTATAGTTGGTTCACAGTGATGTGTTTGGACCTATGTTGGTTCCATAACTAGGAAAATATGTGTAGTGTGTCTCATTTATAGATGAATTATCAAGGAAAAGATGGATTTATTTACTCGAGAATAAATCTGAAGTCTTTGACAAATACAAAGAGTTTAAGGCTCTTGTGGAGAATTGGGTAGAGAAGAGAATTAAGGTGTTAAGAATAGATAATGGTGGATAATTTATTGTAAATGAATTCAAACAATTATATAAGAAGTGGGTATAGAAAGGCAAAAGACTACTCCATATACATCTCAGCAAAATGGAGTTGTAGAAAGGAAGAACAGGATGTTGATGGAAAAATAAAGGTGCATTCTTAGTGGTGTTGGGTTATGATAGGAATTTTGGGTAGAGGTAGTGAGTATTGCATGTTACTTGGCTAATAAATCACCCTAATAAACACTTGATTATAAGACTCTATGAGAGGTATGAACTAGTATGAAACCCTCTCTCACACATCTCAGGGTATTTGATTGTGATTCCTATGTTCACATTCCAAAGGAAAAAAGGAGTAAGCTAGATAAAAAGGATGAAAAGTGTATCGTTATTGGGTATAAATATGGTTTGAAAGGTTCTAATATTTGGAACCTAGAAAATAAGAAGGCAGTGTATATCCTAGATGTGATATTTAGAGAAATAAAAGATGTTGTCAAACAAGGAGTCCTACAAACGAAGGAAGAACCAGAGAAAATAGAGTTTGAGTTGAAGGATAATGAATCAAAATCTATAGAAGAACAAGAATAAGAAGAATAATATCCTCATACTCTAGTGTTGAGGAGATCAATTTGGGAAATAAAACAACCGGAAAGGTACTCTCCACCTTATTTCTATTCAAATTTTTCTTTGTTTATTACTGAGAATGATCCCAAAAAATGTTAGGGACAATGGATTCAGAGGATGGAAAACTATGGGAAAATACCATGATTGAAGAAATGGCAGTGTTGGACAAGAATGAGTCATGTGATCTAGTGGAGTTGTAAACTGGAAGAAATCCCCTTGGTAATAAATGGGTGTTTAATAAGAAATTGGATGTGGAAGGAAAAGTGGAGAAATACAAAGCTCGGTTACTAGAAAACGGTTATTCCTAGATAGAGGTAACTGATTTTGGTGAAAAAAAATTTCATGTTGTCAAGTTAACTTATATTAAATTTATTTTGTCTATTTTTGTTGTGTCTTATTGTTAGGTGATTTATATGTATTAAAAAAAGACACTAAACTACCCTTAATTAAATTGTCAACCCGGGGTAAGTAAACTTAGAGTTGTAGCAAAATATATGCAAAAGGTAAAAGGTTGGTAGGAGTATAGTCTAACTAAGGAAAGAAGCTATCTAGGGATAATCTACTCAAGCAAACCTATCTAATGAAAAAACCCTACTAGGCAAAATGAAAACTAGGTAACCTAAGAACTTTTGGGCCAAGGACTGATGGATAGTTCCTAAGAAAGAAAATGAAAAAAAAACTCTATGTAAAGCAAACAATAAGCAAAAGCAAACTACTAAGCATAATAAGCAAATGACAAAAGAAAACTTCTTTAACTTGCCAACCTACATTCAATGAGCAACTACCCTATGAAAGAAATTAAATAAACAAGTAATCAAAAGAACCTATCTAACCTATTAAAGCAAATAGACAAGTAAGCAAAGACACCTAACTAACCACTAAAACAAAAGATCAAGTAAGCAAAAACAATTAAAGAAAATAGCAAAGACTTCTCATTGAACAACTACCTAGCCTAAGAGGCAAGTGGACTAAATGCCTAATGCAAAATTGTTTCTATTGCATGAAAGGAAATTCAAATGCTCAATGCAATGCATGAAAGGAAATCTATTCTATTGAAAGCAAGAAAGACTAACAACTAAACTTATGAAAACAAGAAACTATCTTTTCTAATCTACGAAAGCATGAAACTATGTTTAATCAATGAAACACTCAAATGTAATGTTGGTGGTTGTGTGAAACCACCTCTAAATTCCGCAAATTACAATAAATGCAGCCATAACTAAAAAAATGGAAGAAGCCAATAATCGCCCTCTTTGGACAATTGAAATCGAGTTGTCTTGAGCTTAGTAGCTAGAGGAGGTGATGACAAACAAAACCCATGTGCCTGATTTGTCCACCATTGGCTGCCAATACCATAACCACCAACTCGCCTTGCGTTTTTGTGTAATACTGGGTGCTGGAACGAGTGTCGTATCAAGTGTCAGACCAAGAAACATGGTGCGTTTTTCCATGTAACAGCAAAAAATCATGAATTAACTCTTGGAAGAATAAAAACATGATAAGTTAAACTTGATTGAATCATAAAACACAAATTATACGTACCTCATGTCGATTATACCATTTTATCATAAAATTCTTCTAAAAGCTCCTTTGAAAGATAAAAACGCATATGTACATATGGAAAAAAGTGTATAATAACGTCATGAAAATGATCATATCTCGGGCCCAACATTGCTCCCACACTTACGATTTTGCAGGTCCCACTGCAAACAAAAATAAAACACCCCTCAGAACTAGGCTTTCTGAGGAGGATCGGCTTTAGAAGCCTCTCCTTCTTGTTTTGTAGTCTTAGCTTTGTGCCTCTTGTGTTGCTTTAATTGTGCTCTGAGACTGCAGCTAGATTGGGTCATCCCATCGACCAACCGTTGAAGGGAGTTAACTTTTTCCTGAAGGACTGCATTGTCATGATGAAGGTGTGCATCTATTGTCTTCCTCTCTTCCAACTGTTGCAGAAGTTGATGGTTTTCCCTTCATAGCTCCACTATAGTTGGGGCAGAATCAGTGATCTCTGAGGAAGGCTTACTTCCTTTGAGAGATGTGGACAATTTATCAATTTTAGGATCAAGAGTAGGCATGGGTGAAGTAGGTGTGATGGGAGATCGGAAAGGTGAAGTAGGTTCTAATTTTTTTTTCCTTAGTGTCTCTAATCCATCCATAGAGACTTCTCTAGGTTTCTTATGAGGGCTCTCAAGGTCGGAGGATACTTGGATCGGATCCGAAGTAGGTGGAGGCTTTGCATAAGGCTTGGTTCTTGTTCTCCGGGTACTCTTTCGAAGGGGTCCTTTACCAAATCGATTGGCTCCTCCCTTGTTGGTGGAAATGATGAGAAAGTCTTGTTGTATTACTTCTTGGGGCTTCTTAGGTAGAGGATCAAGAGAAAGTGAAGGCATTGGGGTTCAACAACAGGCTTCTCTTGGTCTTTGTTCTTGGTCTTTTTCCCTGATGAAGAAGTAAGGATATCAACAAGATTTGGGTGTTGTTCTAGCAAAGAGGGAGTTTGTGCAATGGAGTTTGGAGTTCTTGGAGAGTGAGGCTTGGATGGAGAGATATTTTTTAGGCTAATCTTTTTTATGGTATTAACTGTCAAGTGAGGGTTTGCAAATTGGTAGATAAAGGCGTCCCAATTTTTCCCTTGTTTCTCCAACTCAGCAAGAACAAGGAGATTGATCAAGCCATGGTGGAAGAGACTGTTGTGGGGATTAGTCACATTTTTCCTCACTTGAGAGGACATCTTCTCCAAGCTTTTGAGAAAATAAAAGGGAAATTTCAAGGGTTTGTTGAACAAAAAATGAGCCAGCAATCTAAAGTGACAAGATTTGAAGGTGGAGTATCTACCTTCACATGTAATTAACCTTGTGATGACGATGAGGGGATTGACCAATTTTGGATTTATCCACTCCTTAGCATACCCTTTCGCTCCAAAAATGCTCTCGAATTCGGGCTTAAACACCCTGTTGTAACTTGAGCATGACAATTGATGATTATTGAACCATCTATCTCCCATTCTTGGGAGTTTTGTTGTAGCAGCAATTGACTCTTCTGTGAATGAAAATTTGAGAGACCCTACATTTGTTATCTTTCCATCAAAACCAACTACAAATTTCATAGAAATTTCATCATCATGGCCTTGCAAACTCGACAGAAATGGCCCCCGGCCATCACGCAAGAACACTTCCCTACACTGTGCGAATTCTGGAATGGCAGACAAGTCTGCATAGGAGGAGGGTTTGTACCTCTTGGGCATTGTGGCGGAGTTTTAATTCACCAAGAAAGGAAAAAATTGAGCCACACAGAGACATGAATTGGGCACGGTCTAAGTGTGATTGGAACAGAGGGAAAAATTTACCAAACAAGGGTGCGAATAGGCCAAGAGATGGCACAGTTTTAACACAGTCTAAGTGCGATTAGAATAGAGGGTGAATTTTACCAAGAAATGGTGTGAACAGGACAAGAGATGGAACAGGTTTAAAATAGTCTGAGTGTGATTAGAACAGAGGGAGAATTTGGCAAAGGTTGGGCACGATTCCTTGACGCAGGGCAGAGCAAATGGCAAGGGAAGATGAAATAATAGAGTGGCCAGACCAATTTTGGATGCTCTTATGGTGGAGAACGTTTCCCACATGTGTGCGCGAGATGCCATGTGTGGGAGATTCGAATTTGATGGAAATCTTGGGGGCAATGTATTGGTGTGTACTTAGATCAATGTCTAAATCTTTTGACTTGGAAATTTGATCATAACCATATGAAGCATCTATTAATCAATGCCTGCAACCAATGTAATTAAATATAATTGAATTCTAGTTACCTGGAATCTAGGACAGTTACTGGTATGCAATTCAACGGCACTTCAAATGGCACTTCAGACGGCATTTCATCCAGCACCTCATATGGTACTTCATTAGTACCCCTGTGTTAAGTGCATTTTTGCCTCTTATAATGGATAGCCTACAATTCTGAAGTGTTTTTGACAACCATAGTGGTTAATGAGCAGAGGCAGAGTGCTCCATGTTTACTCACTCTTCTTTTATATGACATATAGTGTCAAAACCTATAATGAACGGGTTATAGCAAATGTCAAAACCTATAATGAATGGGTTGCAATGAACGATAAACCAATAAGGAGTGGTATATTGAATAACCAATAAAGAGTGGCATGTTAAGCATGAGTTCAATAATGTATAGCACATAGGAGTGAAGCATTTAAAAATAACATGGCTATCAATGTAATAACCTGTATCATGGTAAAAATACAAAAATTCTTGCAAAGACTCATTTCTTCAGGCAATAATCATTTGTCATCTCATGAACCTCTCCCCCACACTTAAGTATTGTGACACCTCACAATCAAAAGTATAGGAAACTAGTCAGTATCCCTCAATAGTTGAAGATTTACAGTATGTCAAGTGTAAAGATGAAATTTCACAGATTGGTCTGACGAGACAATTAGGAGATGGCCCCACTTATAGGATAAGAGATCCTATATATAGATAAGAAGAGGTAGGCAAGAGAGTTTCAAGATAGTATTAGTGTCATTTCCCAATGGCAAGTTGATGAGATTCATTAACCTTAGCTTAACCACACATACTTCATGTCATCTTTGTATGCAAGTAATGTCGTACATCAGGACAAGTTTACATTTATTATTTATTTTTGTCAGATTACCATCCTCGCTAGGTAGAATGCCCCGCTGCCGACAAGCATGTTGATTACTCCGGTGGGTTTACCTAGTCATACCACAGGCCGGTACCCACTGCCAGCAGACCTATTCAGTATCCCAGCAGGTTAGATTCTTAAACCCTCAGAGACTAGCCCTCCATCCTTTAAGATTTTAGTATAAGATTGCTTATGCAAGAATATGGGGGAAGAGCTCTAAAACAATTTTTCTTCCGTTTTATTTTTAATTGGGATGGTATTTATGTTAGAGGATGACTTTCCATTATATTGTTTAGTGGTTTTCTCAATGTAAGGGGTACTTAAGCGGACATGGCCTATCTAAAGATATGATATAATCAAGCTATTTAGTGTGTAGTGGATGGTACCATCGAAGAAGAACAGAAAGGTATCTCTAGGCTCAACTTACTTTCTTATTTTGTAATTATTATGATGTTTCCATGACTAATTGCTAATGAGACCTCCCTATTACTCTTTGATAAAGACACTTGACTTACTTACTCAAGTTTCTTGGAAAAAATGTACGAGAGACCTCTAGGCTTGATAGTTATGGTATCACTTCCTTATACAGTGGTGAAGAGTTTCAAGAGCAACTGTTATAGAATGCCTTAAAATATCATTTTGCAAAAACACAGCTAATTACAGTAAGTCAATATTCATTTGATGCTTTAGCAAACAAAAAATTCAAGTATAACAATGTTGTGAAGAAAGATCTTGAAACTGTGTACTGCTGGTGAAATAAATACTTACAGAAAACCTCTTAGAATTGCCTTATTAACAAAATTCAAAAACTATTTACATATATACAATAGGAAATCTTTAAAAAAAAAAAAATCAAGAACAAGGGCAAACTTCCCTATCTACTAAGGCCAATGCCTTGTCAGCTGTCATGACCTATAGAAAATCTTCTCTGGAAATGGGCTTATGATAAAATTTAAGTCGATGTCCATTTACCATAAAGGAGACTTGTCCATTGTCAATTGTTTTAATTTTTACAGCTCCATTGTCATATAAAGTGTCTACCTCATAAGGGCCCAACCAATGGGTGGTAAGTTTGTCTTTGAAGGTTTTGAACCGGGAATCAAACAATAGGGCCCAATCACCAGGCTAGAAGTGTTTCTTTTTAATAAACTTGTCACGTCACTTGTTCCTTTGGTTTTGGACGAATATTGTCCATTGGATGGCATCTTGCCCGATTTCATCCAACTCATTCAACTGTAGGGCTCGTTGCTTCTGAGCCTCATCCAGTTTCAATCCTAATTCTGCGGCAATACGGAAGGTCCTTACTTGGAATTTTATTGGTAAAAGTACTTGTTTCCCGTACACTATCTCATAAGGGGTATGCCTAGTGGTGTTTCTCCAGGTAGTTCGGTATGCCCACAAAGCCTCTGGGAGCTTATCAGCCCAATCTCAGTGATGTAACTGAACACTCTTGGTCAAGATGGCTTCCAGAACTTTGTTTGTGGATTCTACCTAACCATTGGCTTGCGAGTGGTATGGAGAAGATTTACAATGTTTAATCCAATATTTCTCTGTTAGCTCTTTCATCAACTTGGAAGTGAATTGAGTGCCTTGGTTGGTAACAATTTCATGAGGGACACTAAAGTAGGTAAATATGTCTTCATAGATGAATTAGACAACAAACTTCTCTGTGGCCCTAAATAAGGCTTTTGCCTCTACCCATTTGATGACATAGTCCGTACAAACCAAAATATAGTTCTTCCTACGTGACATGGGTGAAATTGGTCCTACAAAGTCGAGGGCCCATTTTTCTAAGGGTTCTATCATAACTTGGGCCTATAAAGGCATTTTGTCAGCTGATGTAGGGCTACCTATCCTCTTGCAACTATCACAACTTCTCACATACTTAGCAACATCTTTTAAAATGCTAGGCCAATAGTAACCTAAATGTAACACCTTATATGTTGTACGTTTGTCAGAGAAATGGCCACCACATGGTCCATCATTACAACTTTGTATTATTTCATGTACCTTGTCCTCTCGAACACATCTATGAATAATCAAATCAAGACCTGTGTGAAAAAGATCAATACTAACCCAAGAGTAATTAGCACTCTGTGTAATAATTTTCCTCTTTTCATGAGGCGACAAATGAGATGGTAACTTCCTAGTGGCCAGATATTTTTCCATATCTGCAAACCATGGGGTATTGACAGAAAGGGAAAAAAGATGCTCATATGGGAAACTATCATCTACAGGGATATCATCATCCTCATTTTTCATTCGAGAAAGAAATTCAGCTACTACATTATCCTTTCCAAGTCGGTCAAGCACAATGATATTAAATTCTTGCAATAACAAGAGCTACCTAGTCACTCGGCCATTAGTTATAGGTTTATTCATGAGGAACCTAATGGCATAATGATCAGTGTGTACAAATACTTCATAACTTGTAATGTAATGATGAAACTTGCTAATAGCATGAACACTGCCAAGGACTCTTTCTCAGTGACTGTGTAGTTCAACTCAGCAGGGGACCAGTTCTTGCTTACAAAATAAATGGCATAGGACTATTGGTCCTCTTTCTTCCCTAATACCCCTCCTATTTCTGTGTTGGAGGCATCAGTGGATATATGAAATGGGAGAGTCCAATTGGGTCCTCTAAGAACTGGTGCCACATACAGCTTAGCTTTTAGGGTTTCGAAGGCAGTTTGACACTGCTCAGTCCAAACAAAATCAACATATTTTATCAATAATCCAAACATAGGTGCAACAATCTTTGTAAAATTTTCAATAAACCGTTGGTAATATCCGGCATGTCCAAGAAAGATTCTCACCTCTTTCTGAGTTTTGGGGGGTGGAAGTCTAATAATGACCTCAATCTTTGCAAGATCGACTTTTATTCCTTCATATGAAACATGATGTCCTAGAACCACTCCTTTAGTTAAAAACATTTTGCATTTTTCATGACTTAGAGATAGGTTCATTTCCTGGCATCTGAGGACTTTTTATAAGTTGTCTAAGGCTTCCTGGTAAGTGTTTCCATATACTGTGAAGTCATCCATGTAGACCTCCACACAATCATAAATAAGATCAGCAAATATCCCTAATACTGCTGGTTGAAATGTGGCAGGAGCATTACACAATCCAAATGGTAAGACCCTATAGGCATAGGTGCCCCAAGGATAGGTAAAGGTAGTCTTGTCTTGTTCCTCGAGTGCTATAAGAATATGATTATACCCGTTGTACCCATCTAGAAAGGAGAAATACTTCTTTCTGGACAAGGTATCTAGAACTTGGTCAATGAAAGGAAGAGGAAAGTAGTCTTTCAGAGTGGCCTTGTTGAGTTCCCGGAAATCAACATAGATTCTCCATTTCCCAGTCACTTTCTTTGGAACCACTACAAGCGGGGATACCCACTTACTGTCGGAGATGGGATAGATAAATCCGACATTTAACAACTTTTGGATTTCCTCCTTGACTATATCTTTGAGTGTTGGGTTCATCCTTCTCTGGGGTTTCCTAACACGTGTCACTTCCCCCTGGGTATATATGGGATGGATGCATGTGTCAGGGTGTATACCCTTCATGTCAGTGTATTCCCAGGAAAAATCTCCTGTTTGTTCTTTAAGGATATCTACTAAATGTTTATGTTGGTCTATATCTAGCCTGGAGTTTATATGTAAAAATTTCCCTAGACTAATCTCATAGGGCATAGTATAAGACATGGCAGACTCATCTATTTCGAAAATAAAAGATGTCGAAGACAAAATGGATGGGTCTAATTGTTATTGAAATTATTCCCCAAACATGTATGCAAATTGGGGAAAAGACTGTGGAAGATACACACATGTAATAGCATAAATGAATTGGTTTAGCACATTTTTTGGTGTATGCTCCTGAAGTGTCCTTGCATGGTCACTAGGCAATACGAGTTATGCCCAGTCTTCGTTCTCATATGGACATTCAAGCCACCATATCTTTTCCATAATAGGTTGAGATGGAGGGTAAATGGTGAGCTTCTGGATAGATTTACCATTTGAGATGATCATTTCTCCTTCTCTACAGACAATAAATGCATTGGTTGTGGCTAGCCAAGGTCTTCCAAAAATAACAGGATGGCCTCTGGCAAGATCCTTTGAATGAATGACAAGAAAATCTATGAGGTAGTCCCATGAGGCTAAAGTAACCATGACATCATCTAAAATCCCTTCAGGTGTAACCCTAGTCTTATCTGCTAATTCCAAAATGGTTGGGGTGGGCCAAAGAAGAGGTTGTAACTGTAATTGTTCCAAGGTAGTAGTGGTCATAACATTGATGGTTGCCCCTAGGTCTATGAGAGTGTTTCCAATGGAGACCTCATTAATGGTTATGGTCAGTACAGGGTTTCCTCGATTCCCATATTTTTCTAGCTTTGGCTGCTCTGATATGAACTCATAGAGTCCTCCTACCAAAGGTACTATAGGAGGGTCCTTTTGCTTCCTACCTAGCTTCTTAATACACAATTCTTTGACTACCTTACTATATATTGGAATGTCTTTAATAGCTTGAAGTAGGGGAATCTTGACACAAATATTTTTCAACTCATTCAAAATGTCAAATTCCAGTCGGGTGGTAGGTTTCTCGATTACCAATCGGTCTAGATAAGGAGGGACCTTCGTAATTTGTGAAGGTTCATTTTGGGGAAGCTTAGGTTCTTGATTCTTAGAGATAATAACATCTTCCCACCTAATGTCATCCATGGGTTTTTGGGTGGTTTCTTCTTCCTCTTCTTCCTAGATGACTACTGAGGGTATCTGCCTATCTAGAACTTTTCCCGATCTTAGTTGAATTTCATGTAATGGAACAAGAGTAATAACATATGTCAGGAAGGCCTGCATCTCAACATTGTTAAGAGGTTGAGGGGGCTTATTATTAGAATTAGGCACTGGTTGTTCCGATAATAGTGTTGATTTTGAGGATCTTGCATTTTGAAATTGTAGCGGTGGTTGTTGTGGGATAGGAGGTAAAGGTGGTGGAACAAAACCTGGCAAAAGTTGCGGAGTGTTCAATGAGAACTGAGGATAAGGATGGTTGGACATAGGGATAGGTGGAGCTTGAGGGTTTCCTTAGTTGTGTCCTCCCCTCCATCCTTGAATCCAAGGATGTTGGTACTGAGTAGACTAGTTTTTCCAACCTTGTGAGTTCCACTGTTGTTGCTGATAATAAAGTGGAACTTCAAATTGTAGATTCGGGTATGTGGGTTGGTTCCTAGGCTTCCATGGCCTCTTAGGTGCATAAGAAGACTCCCCAGGGTCTCCTATATATGGCTAATAAATCGGGCAATTATGGACATTTTTCAGTCACATGGTATTCTGTACAGAAGCCACAAACTGAAATGTTATCTAGTGGGCACTCCCTTGAGGAATGCTTCCTCTTGCATCTTGGGAAATATATGCTCATTGCTGCATTTTCCTCCTCTTATTTCTTTTTGAGTTTAAGGGTATCCAACTGGGAACCTATTTTTCTTAAGATGCCAGTCTTAAAGTTTTCTAAAAGGTTCCCTATCTGTGCTCTCATGATACCACCTGAACTAATTGGTTTTAAGATTCTATTGTAAGGGTCCCAAACATTCTTTCCTATTTTGGCTCTACTCCTTGAGTAGGCTTTACACATTTCACATATTTCAGTAAATGGTTTATGAGAAATATCACCTAATGCCTTCAGGTTAAGAATCTCTAAATATTCTTCTAAAATTCCCTTAAGGAAAAGATCCCTAACTGCATCCTCTGGGAGGTCGTGGTATTTTGACTTCTGGGAGATATAACAAAATATTTCCATATAGTCTTCAAGGGTCTCGTCTTCTAACTGTTGGACTTTAAAGATGTCATTACGAGACTCTTTGGTCTTGCAGTAGTCTTGGTACTTCTTAAGAAAGATGTCTTTCATGGATTCCCAAGACATAATATTGGATTCTCCCAACCCCATTAACCATCTTAATGCAGAGTCTTTGAGGGTGGCAAGAAAGAGTTTTAATTTCTGGGAATCTTGCACATAGTTGTAGCTCCTGCACAAGATGTCAAATTTAAATAGGAAGGTGTCTGGGTCTTCATCGTTTTTACCATAAAAGGTAGGCAGTGTTGAGAGAGGAATATTCTTCATGTTAACATTTGGAGTGGTGTCTAAAATCAGAAATCCGAAGGTAGTTTCTGTTTGGTTTCCATTTCTTCTTCCTCCCCATGTCTTACATTGTTATGGTCCTCCAAATCACCCATATTGGCTTTGTTTCCAAAAAGAGAGTACCTAAGTGGTTTTATCTTTGAAGGGAACAAAGTTTCTCTTTGATGAAAAGGTCTTCCTACTGATTGGATGTTTGGGACTACACTTGATCCGGTTGAGATTATCGGTGCCAAAGTTTCTGTGTCAATTTGAGAGATAATTACATTAGCTGAGCTACCAAACAAAATGTTCACTTGTTCAAGGTCTATGATGTCCTTAAAATTAGGGTCGCCTAATGGTGGTGTAAAAGAAAAGGTTGTATTGTTTGGTTCTGTGGAAGACTCAAGTCGTCTTGCCTCCTATCCTAGTATGATTGATGATTCAATTTCTTGTTATATAGTGCTCCCTGTGTTAGTCCCTTCAGAGACTATTTTAGCTCTTTGGGTTGAGCTAGCTCCTATTTTTTGGTATCAACCTGGGGATTTTGTAAGCGGAACATTCCTTCCCCCAAAGAGATTGGAAGGAACCTTGGTTGAAAGGTATGATTTTGATTTAATGTCTCTAACCTTGTGGGTCTCTAGGCCGATTCATGAAAGAAAACAACAACAAAAATAAAAATCTACCATTTGATTCCTAGGTCTATTCATGAAAGCAAACAAAAAGAAAAACTACTATTGGGTTTGGGGGAACTTTCTATAGCAGATGCACAAGTTCTTACCTTTCGTCTTAAAGTTCCCCCACCACCAAACTAATGATAAGGTCTAAGGATGATCTAATTTCTAATTACTTCTTACCTTAAGACAACTCCCTAGCAACGGAGCCAAAATGTTAGGTGATTTATATGTACTAAAAAAAGACACTAAACTACCCTCAATTAAATTGTCAACCCGGGGTAAGTAAACTTAGAGTTGTAGAAAAATATATGCCAAAGGTAAAAGGTTGGTAGGAGTATAGTCTAACTAAGGAAAATAGTTATCTCGGGCTAATCTACTCAAGAAAACCTATCTAATGAACAAACCCTACTAGGAAAAATGAAAACTAGGTAACCTAATCACTTTTGGGCTAAGGACTGATGGATAGTTCCTAAGAAAGAAAATGACAAAAAAAGTCTATTTAAAGCAAACAATAAGCAAAAGAAAACTACTAAGCATAATAAGAAAATGACAAAAGAAAACTTCTTTAACTTGCCAACCTACATTCAATGAGAAACTAACCTATGAAAGAAATTAAATAAACAAGTAAGCAAAAGCACCTATCTAATCTATTAAAGCAAATAGACAAGTAAGCAAAGACACCTAACTAACCTACTAAAACAAAAGAGCAAGTAAGAAAAAACAACTAAAGCAAATAGCAAAGACTTCTCATTGAACAACTACTTAGCCTAAGAGGCAAGTGGACTAAATGCCTAATGCAAAATTGTTTCTCTTGCATGAAAGGAAATTCAAATGCTCAATGCAATGCATGAAAGAAAATATATTCTATTGAAAGCAAGAAAGACTAACAACTAAACTTATGAAAACAATAAACTATCTCTTGTAATCTACGTAACCAAGAAACTGTATTTAATCTATGAAACACTCAAATGTAATGTTGTTGGTTGTGTGAATGACTTCGGTGGTGATAGATGATATCTCAATGACACTTGACAACAAAAGACAGTTTTAATGGTATAAGCTCAATACTAATTTCAATGGAAAAATGAAAGGTGTGAAATAAACAGTCCAATGAAAACTTAGCCATGATAAAAGTAATGGTAAATACCCTGCATATTCATGTATAAACCATTAACATCATAATGACATCATCATTATCTAACTAACGAATTTAATTTCATTTTAATCTATGAAAGGAAATTGCGTGAAATAAAACTATACTATGTTTATTTTAATCATTCAAGCTATGATAAGAAAATGAATTAAAAACAGAGATTAAATTATACTTATCAAAAAGTAAATTGGCAATTAACCAACAACTAAACAAATGAAATCTATCTAAAACTAATACAAGAAAACTATGATTAAGAACTAGAATTAAATCTCTCCATCCATCAAAGATCCCTGTCAAATGAAACCCAAATAGAGCTATGTTTTATTCTAAAAACAACTATGTTTTAAACTTGACTGTAAGATCATAAATAAAGTGTAATCTGATATCTAGATGCATATGGGGTTAGTGTAGAGACTTGAAAGTCTATTCCTAGCCTACAAAACTAATTCATGATAACATAATCCATCACACTAACCTGCAAAAGAACAATAAAACAATTAAATCACAGCTAGCTAATTAAAACATAAAACATGCATGTACAGGAAATAAAAGACAATTTAAATTATGAAATGTATAAACAACACATTGATCATCACCAGATTGCTGGTGGGCCCCCCAGCAAGTCGTCGGTACCCTCTACAAGCACACCACGAACTTCAATAGGTTTAATTCACCATGAAAGTCAAAAACACAGTTCTGGCACTATTCTGGCAATGTGAAAAATCAAAAACAAAGTATAGTAAGTTTATCTCCAATCTAATGTCTATTATACTTGCTTAACAATCTAATGATCATCCTAGTAGTATTTATAGGTTTACAACCTAGGTGGTCGACCACAAGAGGGTCAAACCACCTCTAAATTCGGCAAATTACAATAAATGTGGCCATAACTAACAAAACGGAAGAAGCCAATAATCGCCCTCTTTGGACAACTGAAATTGAGTTGTATTGAGCTTAGTAGTTGGAGGGGGTGATGAAAAACAAAACCCATGTGCCTGATTTGTCCACCACTAGCCACCAATACCATAACCGCCAACTTGCCTTGCGTTTTTATGCAATACTGGGTGCTGGAACGAGTGTTGGATCAAGTGTCGGACCAAGAAACATGGTGCGTTTTTCCTTGTAACAACAGAAAATCATGAATTAACTCTTGGAAGCATAAAAACATGATAAATTAAACTTGATTGAATCACAAAACATGAATTATACGTACCTCATGCCAATTATACCATTTTATCATAAAATTCTTCAAAAAGTTCATTTGAAAGATAAAAACGCATATGTACATATGGAAAAAAGTGTATAATAACGCCATGAAAATGATCATTTCTCGGGCCCAACACTTATTTTGAATTAGAATAGATGGATGTGAAGACAACATTCCTACATGGGGATATGGAAAAAGAAATTTACATGAAGTAGCTAGAATGATTTGTAGTGAAGGGAAAGAAAGAGGTGGTATGCAAGATGAAAAGTTCATTGTATGGATTAAATCAATCACTGAGGATGTGGTATCAAAATTTGATACTTATATGTTGGGATTGGGCTTCACAAGGAGAAAAGTTGATCATTGTGTTTATTGCAAATTAATTGGTGATTGCCTTATTTATTTGGTATTGTATGTGGATGATATGTTGTTGGTAGGAAATGAAAAGGAGATCATCCCATATGTGAAAACTCAATTGTTATCTAAATTTGACATGAAGGATCTTGGTGCTAAAAATTTCATTTTGGCCATGGAAATTAAAAGAGATTGGGAAAATATGAAACTTGGTTAAATCAAAGGAAATATGTCGAGAAAATGTTGCAGAGGTTTAATATATAGGAATGTAAACCGGTCAAGGTTCCTATTCCTATAGGTGTAACTATATTTGTGTATCAATGTTCGAAGACACATGAAGATGAATATGACATGTCTTGTGTTCCATATTCCAATGGAGTTGGAAGTTTTATGTATGAAATGGTCTATACTAGACCATAAATTAAACATGCAGTGGGATTTTTAAGCAGGTATATGTCAAAACCATGGAAGGATAATTGGACAACAATAAAGAGGGTTTTTAGGTATTTGTGTGGTATTGGTAGTTATGGATTGTGCTACCAAGGAAGACTAGTATTGGATAGAGTGTTGGACATACATGATTTTTTTGATGTATACTAGTCTGGAGGTGTGGATTGGAGAAGATCTACAAGCGGGTATGTGTTTAACCTGTTTGGAGGAGCAATCAGTTGGATGAGAAAATGACAGGATTTAGTATCACTCTCAACTACATAATCTAAATACATGGCAACCGATCATCCAATAAAGGAAGTAGTATGGTTACAGAGATTTTTTTCGGGTATTGGGTTGGTATAGAAAGGTATAAGGATAGATTGTGACATTCATAGTGTAATCTTCTTGGTGAAGAACCCGACTTATCATTCAAAGAAAAATCATGTTTATGTTCAATATCGCTTTTTGAGAGACATGGTTGAAGACAAGAAGGTGTTGTTGATGAAGGTGGACACTTTAAAGAATGTTTCATATTCATTGAAAAAGTCTATGAACACAGAGAATTTATAGTGGTGTAGAGAAACAATGGGCATTGCTACCCTGGATTGTTGACTATGTAATATTTTATCCCCCTATATGCAAACAAAACAACAAGTGGGAGAATGTTGGGTATGTGTTATATTATTTACAATATTGGTCCCATGTATTGTACACTAATATGGGATTCGAGGGGTGGGGGGCATTGGAAGTTCATGGGGAAAGCCCTTGAAAACAAAATTGGCATTTTTGGCATATGTTTTTTGGCAGTTTTTTAGCACATAGTTTTCACCCATGGTTTTCTAATTCTAGTTAAGGAATTAGGGTTGTTCACTAATCCTGATTAATGGATTAGGGTTTTGGATTCCATGGGATCCTATATATATTGTATTGTAAACAATGAAGGAATATCATGAATAGAAGATTAGAGGTGTGCCTCTAAACAATTTTTTGGTTTTCTTGGTTTGGGTTTCCAAGAAAAAATATTTGTGTAATGAGTTTGTGTTCCATTGTATTTTTTCTATTTTTATTAAGAATTTATTTGCAGTTTTTAATTATACAAGGTTAAAATATACATCCCAATCTGGATGACCTGAGGCTTTTTCAAATGTGTATGGATCACGAGTCTCTGAAACTTGAGCCAAAAGGGAAGAGGATTGCTAGAAATGTGAATGTGTTCGACATTGATCTAAAGGATCATCGAAAAGATTACCAAGTGCTTCTCATGTTGAATGGACCCTTATTGTAAGTGGTGGTGTTAGTGCATGTTCATGTTCAATGGATGCATTTGGAGGAAGATGAGGAGGGGGAGGTGGATTTTCATCCTCATTTTATAAAGAAGAAGAAACCCAAATAGGAACAAAAGATAGCACAAATTCCAAAGATGGATTGCAGGCCAAAGATGGATTGCAGGTCGAAGATGGCACAAACATTGAATTAGGCTCACAAGCTAAGATATATTCATCAAATTTAAAATTTCTTCTAACAATAATTTAATTGGAATGAGGTTTAAGAAGTTTGTAACCTTTGACATCTTAAGAATATCCAACAAAAATAGACTTCTCACTTTTAGTGTTAAGTTCCTGAATACCTGAATACAAAATACCTCTATAGTACCAAAGATATATGAATACAATCACCACACAAGATATATGGAACAATATAGAAAACCACCACTTTATCAGAGAAACCCTTGAGGTAGGGTAACACCATACAATGGATCCTATTATGGAAGGGATCCTCTCCTATTACCTTTCCTCTTCGAGGGGGCATCCTCCTATTGAGTTACCACTCACAATACAATACTTATCTTCATGTCACATTACATTGCTTGAACCCCTTTATATAGTGATACCATCACCTAAGAACATTCTAGAGGAGGAATCTTCTATAAGTATAACATTCTATAGGAGATATCTTCTATAAGTAGAACTTTCTAAGAAGCCCTCTTACATTTATTATATCTAACTACCCATTTATTATATCTAACTACCATAGTGGGCCTTATTTAATAATATAGTGGACCTAGTCCAACCTACAATAAATGGCCTCCACTATTATCACTATGGGTCCTCTGGGCCTACCCACTACCTCTCTAGCTACCTTACATTCCATCCCCCTCATGAAAGTGTTGTCCTCAAATCTTGATGTACAACCATATACCAGGGTCCAATGGATAAGTGTGGACCATAGTGTTGAAGTAGATTAGAGAACCAGGGTCCCATTGAGAAATGAAATCCACCATATTGAAGTAGTCCAACCATCATTGTAAAATAGGGTCCCATGTCCAATTGCTCATGTGAACTCCACACGGAAGATATCAGCACCCAATAACCAACTGAAAATCAAGCTCCCAATACTGACACCTATCATGTGGATCCAAATAAGAATATCCATCCACATAGTGGGGGAGGATAAAAGTTGAATCTGGAAGGAAAAATACTATTGTAGAATATGCAGATTGGACATTGGTAATTATAACTAGCTCTTGATGTGGGACATTGATTTTCTCTACAGAAAGTGGAGTAGAGTCATCAAATAAAATATGGAAGTGGTTGTCATCCTAGAAATGAAAATTGTCCATATATCAATCATCGCCATTGTCCTCCAAATCATACCAAGAATATATTTCTTGTTTATATTCATCCCTAATGTCTTCCATAAGAAATGTATAATGCATGTTATCTAATGAATCTTGAATACTACGAAAACTATCATTGAGGTCTTCTGTGAGGTGATCTACAAAGTCATCCAATGTGTCATTCAATGTGTCATACAATTGGGATTTGAATGATTTAGTAATTTGTAGAATTTATTTGAGGTTTTGAGAGAAAATATACATATGAGAACCCTATGAAAAGTTATTAACTCTGCAGTCCCATAGCCATCACAAAAAAAACCCAAAAAATAGAACAAAAAATCACCGCAGAAAATCGCAGCTTTTCCAAAAAAAACCTAAAAACTGTTGAATTGAAAATGCTCACAACTTTACTTCTCGGACTCCATTTTGTCTTATTTTAAAATGATCATAATATAGTGGACTAGGTCCATTATATTATTAAATAAGGCTCACTATGGTATTTATATATAATAAATGGGTAGTTAGATATAATAAATGTAAGAGGACTTCTTAGAAGGTTATACTTCTGGAAGATTCCTCCTCTGGAATGTTCTAGGTGATGGTAGCACTATATAAAGGGGTTTAAGCAATGTAATGGGACATGAAGAGAAGTATTGTATTGTGAATGGTAGATCAATAGGAGAATTCCCCCTCGAAGAGGCAAGTGAATAGGAGAGGATCCCTTCCATAATAGGATCAATTGTATGGTGTTTCCCTACCTCAAGGGTTTCTATAATAAAGTGGTGGTTTTCTATATTGTTCAATATATCTTGTGTGGTGATTATATTCAGATATATTTGGTACTATAGTGGTATTTTGTATTCAGGTAGTCATAACTTAACAATTGGTATTCAAAACCTCACTCTCATACCACTTGTTAATATCCTGAATACTTTAATACAAAATACCACTATAGTACCAAAGATATATGAATATAATCACCACACAAGATATATGGAACAATATAGAAAACCACCACTTTATTATAGAAACCCTTGAGGTAGGGAAACACCATACAATGGATCCTATTATGGAAGGGATCCTCTCATGTTCACTTGCTTCTTTGAGGGGGCATCCTCCCATTGAGCTACCACTTACAATACAATACTTCTCTTCATGTCCCATTACATTGCTTGAACCCCTTTATATAATGCTACCATCACCTAAGAACATTCTAGAGGAGGAACCAGCGTCTAGAATTAGAACCTTCTAAGAAGTCCTCTTACATTTATTATATCTAATTATCATAGTGGGCCTTATTTAATAATATAGTTCACCTAGTCCACCTTACATTAAATAGCCTCCACTATTATCACTATGGGCCCTCTGGGCCTCCCCACTACCTCTCTAGATACCTTAAATTTAGGATGTAAATATTTCCTTTTCTCATTAGGAATGTGAACCCATGCTACACTAATAATTGCATGGAAGTGGATTGCTTCTGGTTTAAGTTTATTCCATTATTATTTCGATGTTATATTTTTACATCATTTTTGGGAGTGCAATTTACTATGTAATTTACACAATTGATGGCTTTCGCCTAAGAATGAAGACTTAATCCTTTAGATTGGATCATACAATTAGCAAATTATTTTAATATGTGATTCTTTATCTCAGAAACACCATTTTGTTGTGGTGTATATGGAACAAAATGTTGCATTTGAATTCCCTATGTAGTGAACTAACCTGTAAATTTGTTGTTCACATATTCACCTCCATTATATATTCTTAACCTTTGAGGTTGATGTCCATATTTTTTTTATAAAAGGGACCTCTAGGCCAAAAAATTGTCAAAAACTGAACAGTCTTAAGTTTTAAGAAGTAAACACAAGTGTGTCTAGAGAAGTCATCAATAAAATTTAAGAAATACTTGCACCCATAGAAAAAGAGAGAAGAAAGTGATGATCCAGGTGGATATTGGTGGCCACCCACCTATTCCAACTAGTGCATCCTGTTTGTTTTTAGTTCAGCATGTTCTTTTGTACTTCTTTGTAATTGTGGGTTATACACTTCAAGGGATGTATGAATCCCTACACATCTTCCAGGTGGATACTGGTTGCCTCTCACCTAATCCAATTGGCTTATTTTGTATGTTTCCATGTCAACACATCTTGGTGTACTTCCAGGGTCATTTTGGAGCCCTAAACAGTGTTCTTTTTGTTTGCCACAGTGAAATTGTAGATGGAGACAGAGATTGATGGTGTAATGTGTATTTCTCTAAAATAACTTTCCAACGGGATATCATGTGCCTAAAATAGAGGTCGTATGAAAAATTTATGACCTGGGGAAGTTGAGGTACCAACTTACCCATAGGGGCCCACATGACTTTTGGCGTTTCAACTTGTAGGGTTAGGTTTTTGGTTGTATAGGGTTTTGGAATTCATGAGTAATATCAAAAAGGACTACGGAGCCTCATTGTAATCATTATACCTAGACGGATGCACGTAGTAGCCACATCTCTTCTCAAAGATAGCTACCACCATTCAAGCAAGTGTTTCAGTTTTGTAGTTTTACAGTTTCAGCCTATTTCATTTATTCAATAGAATATATTGTTAATTGGATATATGTGTTATTATTCATATCTCTGTGTTTATTGTACTCATTCGATTAATCAATTCATTCTTCTCCTAAATTTGGATCAGTGGTATCAGAGCAGTCTACTCTTCATTTATTTCTCTCCATGCATGTCCCTAACAAGATCTGGGTACAAGAAGTTGGGACTCCAACTAATCAATTCGTTGCAAGATTGGTCACACTGAGACCGGAAAAAAACCATGGTGGATGAAAAGAAAGATGATTGAATACGAGATCCTATTAAAATGTTTCTTGAGGAATCCCTCGCACGACAAAGGAACGAAATGATGGACAACTTTGTGCATATCCTTCAACAACTACCCATGGGAGAAGCATCTTCATCAAGCAGCCATGCAACCCCCTTCAAGGTACAGGTAAATTTTTATATTCCATTATTTGAAGCACTGGTAGATGTGGATGATGTAGATAAATGGTTGAATCTACTCGAAGGGTATTTTTCGATCCACAATTTTTTCGATAGGGAAAAGATTACTTTTTCACTCCTCGAGGTCGTCCCCCATGTCAAGGACTAATGGGATACTTACTCTGAGCAAAGGGTCATAGAGAAATTTGAAATATTTGTGTTTTTCCCTATATGGTATTCCTTTCGGGATGTCATTAAAGAATATTACTACCATGTTGGAAGATACAAGGACCAGTACACCAGATGGACCACCCTACGTCAAGAAAGGGACCCATACGGTACCAGATTTCACCAATAGTTTTCATACCCTACACACAAAATTGGGTATCAAAGACTCTAAGTGACATATGGTGCTAAAATATTGTGGTTGTTTCCATAGATACATTCAAACATAAATGGATTTTCTGTACATCGCCTCATTGGTCATGGATTATAGATATGTTGTCAAGATCGAGCATAAATTTAAGTAGAAGAGGTGAGAGTTTGGATCTGAAAACTCCTCACAGCCAAAGTAGGGAAAAGGCAGCCCCAACCCACATATCAAAGGACCAAGCCGAGATTCCCACTCTTAGAACAACCAGTCCAAGCTGCAACACAAGAAGGGAAAAGAGAAGATGAAGAAGGACATGGGAAAATGGTGTGAGTACCATAAAATCCCTTGGCATAACACTGAATAATGTCGCTCCAAGCACTCACTTGTGGTCGATCTAAAGGCTTCTGAGTCAGAGGTTGATTCTGATTATGAATCAAATTCATAAGGAGGGAAGTGGATCATCAATGTTGAACCTAGTGCCACTATTTCTACCACCAAAGTCCAACCAAGCGAACAAGAAGAACCAGAGGAAGGGGAACACCTCTTTCACTTGTAGATGTGGGTAAAGGGGGCTCCACTTCATTTCATTGTTGATAGTGGAAATCAAAATAACTTGATCTCAATAGAGGTCATCAACCAGTTGGACCTGTCAATGACACTACACCCGCATCCCTACAACATCGGCTTGCTTCGCCAAGGAATAGATCTTTGTGTCATCCAACAGTGTCGTATTCCCTATGACATCAAGTCTTTCAAAGATGAGGTATTGTGTGATATTTCTCCCCTTGAAGTTTGTGATTTTCATTTAGGAAAACCATATTTCTAGAAGTGTCATGTTGTGTATGATTCTAGACCACGCAGTGTTATTATCACTTTGGGTAGACAATTGTACAGGATACCAAAGGTAGAGTCACCTACCTTTATTTCTTTAATCTCTAGTAAGAAATGCAATAAGGTCATTTCATAGACCGGAAATTTCATCTTCTTTGTGATCCATTCTCACAGTAAGCAGAATGTCATTGACACATCTGTGGCCTCTACACATAGCCTCTCTTTGCATTGGAAGTAAGTGGACAGGATCATGGAATAATACAAAGACATCTTCTCCTCATTCACCAGAGTACCGACGCAATGCCAAGTCAAGCATCCAATTGATCTTACCCCCAATGCACCTCTACCTAGTGGACTAGTATATCATCGCTCACTGATGGAAAATGATGAAATTAGGAAATATATCCAATAGCTTATTCAAAAGGGGAACATCAAACCTAACTCCTCCCCTTATGGAAGCCCGATTGCACTAGTGCAAAATAAGGACAGGACTTGTCGACTCTGCATTGATTACAAAACCTTAAACAAATCATAGTCAAGAACTAGTACCCAATTCCTAGGATTGATGACCTTCTTGACCAACTCAAGGGAGAAAATGTAACATCCCTGACCATTGACCCTGGTTGAGTAACGCTACCCAAACAACCTTAAACTTTCCTTTACTTCTCTAATACCAATTTGTAACATCCCCGGCCACCGACCCCTGCTGGGTAACGCTAGCTAAACAACCTTAATCTTGCATTTACTGCTCTTATACCAAATTGTAACATCCCCAAACACCAACAGGTCGGGAAACACCATAGAGGAACATACTTATATATATAACATGCATGTCTAATGGATTTAAAACAACTAAAAAAGAATTGTTTCTACCATACAGACTCTTTCTATAATTGATAGTAATTCATACATAAATTAATGCGGAAATAACAATAAAAGAATACATGTTGTACTGTAACAACCCTAGTTGAATAAATGTTTAAGGTTTATTAAGTAACAATTAATTAGGGGATTAATTGTCTTAACATGGTATTAATTAAACAAGATTAGTATAAAGATACTAATTAAATATTTATTAATTAATTAAAGGTTATAATTTTGATTAATTAATTATTAATTAACTCATTAATTAATCATTTATTAACTCATTAATTAATTAAGTGAAGAAATAAAAGAGGGATAATAAGTTATATTGTTAAATTAAAAAAAATTAGTTACGTACATGGAAAGGGATAAGATATTAATTATGAGGGGATAAGGTAATAAATGGGTGGATAAGAAAGTAAATGCAAGAGGGAGTGAAGGAGGGATATGGAGGGGAAGGACGTTTACGAAGGGGGGAATTCTACGGGAGATTGGGGGGATGGATTTTGGGGCTCTCTTGGATTTGTAGGGAGGAAAGTGAGTTCTGGAGTCAGGAGGATTAGTTCTGGGGCACCGGTTTGCTAGAGGTTTTGGGCACGGGGGCTAGGATATCCATATGATATCCTGGAGCTAGGTAGTTGTCCTAGTTGGTAGGGAGGATAGTAGGTTTGGGCAGTGTTGGTCAGTGCATTAGGCAGCAGGAAGGCAACAACAAGGCAGCAAGGCGAATTAGTATCAGAACCAGGTATTTAAAATTATGTATTTGTTTTTATTCTGTTATAAAATTTTAATATTCGTTCTTAAATTTAAAATGCGTATGTGCTTCTATAAAAAGGAATTATTGAATTGTTTGAAATCAAGTAACTGTTACAGTTTATGTTTGATTAATTATTTGATGTTTAAATTAAAAAACATGGACATTACATATGGTATCAGAGCGTCTTAGTTTGAAATATGGGCCTATGGGCCAAGTTCCCAGCTCCAACTCCAACTCCAGCTACGCCTAACTTGCAAACCAAACACATAAATTTTAAAACAAATATTTAAATATAAAAAAAATTAAAAAAAAAAATAAAAAAAAATTGAGACATATTCCAAGTTATTTCATATTTGTATGAATTAGTCCAAAAAGGAATTAAAAATGTCCATATGTTGAAACATGAGACCATTCATCAAAGCGTTATGAAGATCAGATTTTTACCAACTCAAATTACTTAGAGCAAATTTACTAACCATGATAAATTTATGAAAGAATTAGTTTGTTAATGAACCAAATGCAAATTAGCAAGTGTCGAAATGCAAGGTTTAAACTTCAAACGCATGTGGTCAACCATTAGCAAGTGAAAAGATAAATCAACTTTGTAAAGAAAGGAAGCAAATCTGGAAATTTCATGTGCAAATCAACTAGTTAAAGAACATAAAATAGAAAGCCCATGTACACAAAGATTTAGGACATCTCTCCACATGTCAAACCACAGCTCTCAGAATTCTGAAATCTGTCAATGGTCGGAATGATTCACTTTCAATCTAGCTCTATTATCAATATACAAGGCAGGTTTCAATCTTGCTCCACCTGCCACAAAGTAGGGATTTGAGATTGCTACATCAACAACACAAAACCGTTCCATAGTTGATTCTTGGTTTAAGGAAAGAATAGTAAGCGCTCCATTCCCCAGGTACTAGTTACCTTGAGTCCCTAAACCCAATCTAAAATAAAAACAATCTAAACCCAATATATGTTGAATGATTGGTAATTTATGCTAATAACTACACACGGTAGGTACTAGTTGTCTGTAGCTGATTATTTATTATCATTATTAAAGAACTACACTAGGAGTCGTTTGTCACCATTTTTCAAACAAAAAAAAGAACTTATTAGATCGGAACGAGTCTATGTCAGAAAGGAATACAAAATTTTATGTTGCTAATGGCCTAACATAGGTACCATATTAAACCTATTACAGTTAACAATAAATGAGCATACACGCGTTATATTAGTAATTGTAATCCTCAAATTTGTAGCCATACGCAGCACTGGAATTATAGGGATTTTGCACATTGCTAGTTGTCAACTTTCTTTGTTCATATTCTTCTCTAAACTCTTTATTTTCATTCCATGTTTTCGTGAACTTTTCAAAATTGAAAGCAGTAAAGTCTTGGCACTGGAGTCTTTTCTAGGGCCTCTAGACTTCATTCGGTGCTTCTATCTATTTCATCTACAACTCATCTTGCTAGGGTCTCTGGACTTCAATCGTGGAGCATAGCGTCTCCGGGAGGATAGGTTAAACAGTCAACAAAAAAAAGGTCCACAACCATAACGCACCAACCATATAGATCATATGTTAAAACAAACATATAATATAACAAATCGCCAAGCATATGGGCATGGGAGGAGAATCCTGCATTGTTGTAACAGAAAAAAAACCCAAACCGCGCAAAACTATGCCATATATCAAACAATCATATAACAAATCGAGCCAAGGAGGGGAATAGATGACACTGATATTATCAAAAGAAAGACGAAATAAACCACTTAAATTTATTGTCTTTACAGATATCTTTATAGAAGAACAAAGATTTTCCAACATAACATTGATATTATCAAAAGAATGAGGAAATAAAACACTTAAAGTTATTGTCTTTACATATCTCTTTATAGAAAAAGAAACAGGATGACATATTTACAAAAAAACAAAAAAAAACATAATAGAATTATAACATAGGAGTTGTCAGGTTACCATTACGCCACGGATCCCTGACAACTATTGCTCCATTCAGCCAGTCAATACAATGTTGTGCATTCCTACCATACATCTTGGAGTGCACTGGAGTGGAGGCGTTAAGTGTAAATGGAAAATGAAATTTGAAGTTGACTGGAGTGGAAGCATTTAATGGAAAATGAAGTTCATAACAACTACAACTACAAACGCGCCACCGCCAAGCAACTGGGGTGCCACTATGCTCAACGCATTTCCAAGGGGGAGGAACTCGCAGACATTACCAGAACTCCGCCACAGTAGCAGAGAGGGAGAAGCCGAGGGCGCATTTGCGTAGGGAGAGAGAGGTGGCAGTGATGGAGTGTTAGGTTTGAAGGACGCGTAGGGTTTGAAGAGACAGGTGTAGGGTTTTGTAAGAATAAGTGGGCACGTGGGCCTCATGCGAGGACCCGCCGCCCACGTTAAATTTGTTTTTTTATTTATTTATTTGTATTTAGTTTTATTTTATTTTATTTTTGTTTTTTTTTAATTATTTTGGTTAAATTATTAAGGTTTCAATTTAAATTCAATGTAAAAAAAAAATTTAATGTTTGATTTTAAATTATATTTAAAATATTAATACAATTACGAAAATTTAAATTATTTAAATTAAATTAATTACCTTATATTAAATTAAATTAAAACTCATAATTATTTAAATTATTTAAATTTTATAATATATGATAAGCTTAATATAAAAAAAAAAAAAAAAA
>ML782242.1:450926-495694 GCA_009831015.1 Picea engelmannii
ATAAATGTTTAAGGTTTATTAAGTAACAATTAATTAGGGGATTAATTGTCTTAACATGGTATTAATTAAACAAGATTGGTATAAAGATACTAATTAAATATTTATTAATTAATTAAAGGTTATAATTTTGATTAATTAATTAAGTAAAGAAATAAAAGAGGGATAATAAGTTATATTGTTAAATTAAAAAAAATAGTTACGTACACAGAAAGGGATAAGATATTAATTAAAAGGGGTAAGATATTAATTATGAGGGGATAAGGTAATAAATGGGTGGATAAGAAAGTAAATGCAAGAGGCAGTGAAGGAGGGATATGGAGGGGAAGGAGGTTTATGAAGGGGGGCATTCTACGGGAGATTGGGGGGATGGATTTTGGGGCTCTCTTGGATTTGCAGGGAGGAGAGTGAGTTCTGGAGTTGGGAGGATTAGTTCAGGGGCACTGGTTTGCTAGAGGTTTTGGGCACGGGGGCTAGGATATCCATATGATATCCTGGAGCTAAGTAGTTGTCCTAGTTGGCAGGGAGGATAGTAGGTTTCGGTAGTGTTGGTCAATGCATCAGGCAGCAAGAAGGCAACAACAAGGCAACAAGGCGAATTAGCATCAGAACCAGGTATTTAAAATTATGTATTTGTTTTTATTCTGTTATAAAATTTTAATATTCGTTGTTAAATTTAAAATGTGTATGTGCTTCTATAAAAAGGAATTATTGAATTGTTTGAAATCAAGTAACTGTTACAGTTTATGTTTGATTAATTATTTGATGTTTAAATTAAAAAACATGGACATTACATGTAATCATAGGCAAACCCATAATATAACAACATGTACAAGCAATATTCATCAATTATAACACATGTACATATACACAGCATGTAATTGAACATAAGGATAGGTACTTATCTTTCAATTGGAGTACACGAACTACGTGCAAACCTCCCATGAACCTCCCATCCTTAGACCATGTTGCTCATCACGCTCAGCAGTGGGTCACCCCCGAGTTGGGACTAAGCGAAACCGAGGGAAAGGGAATCCTAGACTAGGTTGATTTTATAGGAGAATACACAATGCAACTGGAAGGATTCTCTCTAGGATCCTTCTTATGCCCACTACTCGCAGACTCTCATTCCCCGTGTGCATGTTCCACCCCGTGAATATCCACCTTAATTGTTCCACAATCCATCAGCTACTCCACTTCCCTTTTCAGGGTCTTGGTAAGAGGTCAAATCAGGAATTCTCAGAGATGTATAGCTGGTGCTGGACTCTCTCTAGGATAAAATCACTTCCCAACAAACTCTCTCACCTCGAGAAAGCTTCTCACAGGCTTGACAACCTGCCTCTTCAACCATGGGCCTAACAACCATCTTCTTCAACCATCTTCCACTCAGTTTCTAGCAAGGTGAGGAACAAAACAAAGCTCAATATGACTCAGGGAAATGGAAGTAACCATAATTTAGTAAGGCAAGACATGTTTTTGGCAAGTACATATATGTTGGGCTTCACAGGAAAAACAAAATAGGTCAGTTTCATGGGTTATTGGTTTCAAAGGTGAGTGAAAGATGTTGAGGTAGATGATGGAGGCCAAGTGAGTTAGGCTAAGGATTGGACAATGGACAATGAACCCCCCCAACAGGTTGACTTTCCAGCTTAAACTGTATGTGCCTGATCTGACACATGTCTCCCATGCAGCACATTCATTTCCATTTGGAAGTCACCCGTCCTCCCAAAGGAACTTAGGATAAAAACATATCCTTCTAATCAGCTTTTGAAATAATAATAAATTATTATTCTCTTGGACTTAAGCCCTTAAGATTATCCCCTTTTTCCAACCTCTCAACCTAGTGGATCTTAGTCCCCCATACTCTTTCTTTGTGGTCATTCTACACGCATCGATGTGTTTATATTAATAATATGAATATTTACCTGTACAAAACAGGCTCCTAGACTTTGGCACCTAGGCTCTCTGGCCTAATAAACACATAATTCCATAGCTTATAATTTCTTGGCTCACCAGCCTACAAAACATGTTACAATTCATAAATACAACTAGGGTTTGTCCTTGGGGATATTACAATCCCCTCCCCTTATTTTTGCACCTTCCTTAGTGCAACTTATTTACACAACATTAGAAAGATTTTCAAAATCCTCAAAAAGATGTGGGTATTCTACTCGCATAGCATCCTCATGACCCCATGCCGCATTCTTAGGATCGTACCAGGTCCATTGGACCTTTACAAGCCCTATGGCTTGATTCTAGAGTTGTTTTCTCTTCCGGTCCAATATGTGCTTTGGATGCACCTTTAAGACACCTTCTTGCTCCACCTGAATCACATTCCAATCAGTCACATGATTAGGATCAGGTATATATTTCTTAAGTAATGAAACATGAAACACATTATGTACAGTCATGGATGCAGGCAATGAAAGCATATATGCAACTAGTCCAATCCTTTCTAGGATTTCAAATGGCCCACAATATCTGGCTGTCAACTTGGAATAGTTTCCTAGCTTCAGGGAACTTTTGTTGGCTTTCACTTTCAAGAAAACATGATCACCCACTTTAAACTTCCTATGGGTCATGTTCTTACCATCATAACTTTTTTGCCTGTCTTGAGAAACCTTCAAATTATGCTTAATCTTTATCATTTTCTCTTCCATTTCCTTAATAAACTATGGCCCAACCATTGTCCTATCAGCTGGGTAATCCCAACTTACTGGGGTGTTGCACTTTCTACCATAAAGTGCTTCAAATGTGCTCATCTTCAGTGATGCTTGATACCCATTGTTGTGGGAAAAATCTACCAAGTGTAGGTATTCTTCCCATTTAGATGGTTTATCCATCACATACATCCTTAGCATATCTTCTATCACTTGGTTCACCCTCTTTGTCTGCCCATCAAACTCAGGATGATAAGTAGTGTTGAAGTTCAGATTTGTTATGAACCCTTTAAATAACCCCTTCTAGAACTTTGAGGTAAATTTTGGGTCTCTGTCAAACACAATTATCTTGGGAATACCTTGTAATCGTGTTACTTCCTTCATATAGATATCAACAATATTAGTTGCCTTGTGAGTAGTTTTCAATGGAATAAAATGAGCATCTTTCATAATCTTATCCACCACCACCATGATGGAATCATGTTGCTTGACCGTTCTGGGCAATCCTTTTATGAAATCCATTGTCACCACTTCCCACTTCCACTCAGGAATGGGCAAAGGTTGTAGAAACCCTACTGGGTGCCTATGTTCATCTTTGACCTTCTTACACTCCATACATTTGGCGATGTATTATTCAATTTCCTTCTTCATACCTGGAAAAAAGTAATGGATCTTGACTGCTGCCATTGTTTTATGATATCCAGGGGACCCGTCATAAGGCACATTATGCATTTCTTTCAAGATCATAATTCTCAATTCCTTGAAATTAGGTACATAAATTATGTTTTTGTACAAGAGTGTTCCATCTGCTTCCAATTTAAAATCTTCCACTTTTTGTAGCATCTTACCTTGTTGTAGCTTTGTCACCAATTCCATGTACTGCAAATCTGTATTTGGAGCTTCCAAAATTCTTCCTTTAATATCAGTTTGATACATTCTAATAGTCATAGCATGTAGTTCATGCACTCTTCTATTGAGTGCATCAGCCACTTTGTTCCCCTTTGCTTTGGCATGCTTTATATCAAAGTTGTACTCACAAAGGAATTCCAACCATCTACTATGCCTAGCATTCAAGTTTGATTGATCAAAAAAATAATTCATACTGTTATGGTTTTTCCTCAGTTCAAACCTCTTTCCCAAGAGGTAGTGCCTCCATTTGTTTAGGGCATACACTATGGTTGCCAGCTCCAAATCATGAGTTGCATAGTTTTTTTCATGATCCTTCATCTTTTTGGATTCATAACATACCACAAACCCATTCTAAATTAGGACTCCTCCCAGTCCTTCTTTGCATACATATGTACACACTACAAAATATTCATTAGGATCTACAATCATTAGGATCAGAGCACTGGTTAACATCTTCTTCAATTGTTGGAAGCTTCTCTCGCATTCTTCTATCCATTAAAATTGATTCTCCTTCCTTTGCAAGGAAGTGATGGGGTGAGCTATCCTTGAGAACCCTACAATGAATCTCTTGTAATAGATAAATTGACCCATAAAGAATTCGACTTTTGTCACATTCTTTAGCGTTGACCATTCCCTGATCGCTTCTATCTTCTTAGGATCCATGACTATCCCATCTTTTGAAATTATATGTCCCAAATAACGGATCTTCTTTTGATCAAATGATCACTTTCTCAATTTGGCATATAGTTGGTGCTCTCTTAGCACCTGCAACACCATCCTCAGTTGATGTTCATGCTCTTCCTTCGACTTGGAATACACCAGAATTTCATCCAAAAATACTATGACAAACTTGTCTAGATATTCCCTGAATACACCATTCATTAGGAACATGAAAACAATGGGTGCATTTGATAACCCAAATGGAACCATTGTGAATTCATAATGACCATACCTTGTTTTGAAGGCAGTCTTGTTGATTTATTCATCCTTTATCCTTACCTGATGGTACCCTGACCTAAGATCTATTTTTGAAAATATTTTGGTATCCTTCAACTGATCAAAGAGATCATTGATCCTTGGCAAGGGATACCTGTTCTTTATAGTAAATTTATTCAACTGTCTGAAATAGATGCACAATCTCAATGTCCCATCTTTATTCTTCACAAAAAGGACTGGGGCACCACAAGGTGATACACTTGGGTGTATATACCCCTTCTTCAGAAGTTCTTCAAGTTGCAATTTCATTTCTTTCAGCTCTGGTGTACTCATTCTGTAAGTATTTTTTGACAATGGAGCTGCTCCAGGCATCAGGTTTATAGATAAATCAATATCTATCTTCAGGGGTAGTCTGGGTACCTCCTAGAATACATCTTCAAAATATTTTAATACTGCATGGTCTTCAATATTTGACACCTTATCCTTAGGTATTTCTTCCATATGAGATGCAAATATTTGGCATCCCTTTCTTTAACACTTCTTCAATTGTATTGTTGACATTTCTCTTACAGCAACTTCCCTTGGGATTCCCTACACTTTCCTTGGGTTTCCTTCCTCATACAAGAAAGTGAATTCCTTGTTACGACAATCTAAAAATGGCATGGTGTTGGTCCAACCAATCCATCCCAATTAGACTGTCATAGGAAACTAAAGGTAAGATGTTCAATTCATCCCTTGTGCTCAATCCATTCATGTCCACTGGACAAGACTTAACCAACTCAGTAACTTTTCTTTTGGCTCTTATAGCCAGTTGCACTAACCAAGATTTTCCACCCTTGTTTCTTGGAAAATTAAAACTTTCCACCATATTGGGATCTATATAACTATGAATAGCCCCTAAATCAATTAAAATAGTAAAGGTATGGTTATTGATCATACCTTCAACTTCAATCATGTGTGATTGAAACTCAGATTTCTTGTTGTCCAGGGATGCATAGATCCTTGGTATTATACTGCCCATGTCCTCCATTGTTTTTTCTTGCTGAACATTATGGATAGATCTCATTTTGTTATTTTTATAGGGACAATATCTATACTTGTGGTCTCCCTGACAGCCCCAACATTGAATGGGTCTATGCCTTGGCCTTTGTCCCCCTACCTTAGCCATTCTTTGCTCTCTAAAATATGGTTTTCCTTGAGTATTTTTTCTGGAAAAGGGAGGTTTGTTTCCCTTCTTCCTCTGCTCTTTCTTGAAGTTATTCTTGTCGTCCCAAGCCTTCCAGAAAGTGGGATTTTCTTTTTTCTTCTCATATAAGCATTTTTTTTCCTTATAGTTTCTTCCATAGTTTTAGGATCATCATACTGGATCTTGTCACTGATGGAAGGTGGTAGTGCACTCAAATACCTTTGAATTTTTACAGTGTCATATTTGATGAAAGGGACATACTTTAGCAATTCCAAAAACCTTTGTTAATATTCATCAATGGACATACTACCCATCTTGAGTTCAAATAACTCTTTCATCTTTTTGTCATAGTATCTCTTAGTTAAGTATTTATTTTCAAAATGATTCTTGAATTCCTTTCAAGTAACATTTTTCTCTTTAATGTGTAGCACCTGCGCAAGTTGATCCCACCACATGGATGCCTTTCCTTTCAGTTGATACATTGCAATTATTTCTTCTGCATGAGAGGAATAATTCTGCAGTTGGAAATACTTCCTCGTGCCAAGAAGACATGTCTCAGCATATTCCTCCTTCTGGTTCTCTCCATCAAATGTAGGAGGTTTAATCTTGTTCATTTCTCCCTTCAGTTCATCCACTCCAGATATCCTATGCTTTCTAGTAGGAGATGGAATTGAACTACTGTGTGCCCTCCTCTTAGAGTGCCCTTGTGAGTGATGATGGAGTCTTCCAACACTCCTTGATTTCCTCTTTTCATCAAGAGACCCACGACTTCCTGATTTACTGGAGTAACTCTCCTTATCCAATTTCTTTTCTATCCTTTCCAGGATATGTATCAACTTTATGTTGAATTCTCCCTATTGATCCCTGGCTTTCATGAGCTTTATGTTATCTGCTCAGTGAGTCTAGACATCTTTCTGCAATCTTTCAATGATTTTCATCATGTTTCCCTCCTTATATATCTCTTCTCCATGCCCATTGGAGTTCAATCCTTCAAATCCCAAATTGACATCCATTCCTCTAGCTTCATTCTTTGAACTGGAAGAATTATTTCCCTCCTCCGTTTCTCTGCACTAAGCGTTAATTCGTTTCAGTTCTGACAATCGTTAACTCTACAAACACAATGTGCAGTCAAACGAAATTTTTCAGGCCATCAATCCTTAACAAATTTCCACAGTATTATAAACCAATATGATTCAAGAAAACGTTTAGATTGTATTTTGCAGTTCTCGACCAATCAAGAATCCCCGCGGATATTTTCTTTTTTATTTCTTCTCTATTCTGCAATAATTTCCGAGAACTAGTTGTTACACATGATTTTGGTCATCTTGGTGATGTATTGACAATAGTGTACTCAGGCTCTCAACAAGAACTTTCTCCTGAGAAAATTGGCATTTATCTCCTTCCAGAAAACATATTTTCAAAGTGAGTTCGTAGACTGCTTAT
Organism: Picea engelmannii; assembly: GCA_009831015.1. NCBI lineage: Eukaryota > Viridiplantae > Streptophyta > Pinopsida > Pinales > Pinaceae > Picea > Picea engelmannii. Next base: position 458,058 of record ML782242.1, read on the forward strand.
AGCCTAGGGTGCGAGAATGACCCATTATTGCAGGCCACCTTCAGCTAGGGTGTGAACTTCTCGCACTGTGCTCTATACATAGGGTGCAAACTTGTTTTCAATCTTTGAAAAGAGAAGAAGTCTCAAGGGTTCTAGAAGGGAATCTTCTAGAAAATGGGTTGGCATTCGAATGGTTGTCATTTTACTGGTTTCCCTGATTTGGTGGGATCATTCTCATCCATGTAACCATCTCACCCTCTCCTATATATTGAAAGGATTCTCATGGAAAAGGTTAAGCAAGATCAATTGGAGAATTGGTGAAGGAATTGTGTGAAGAACCCAGCTTGAACAGAAGCTTCGAGACTCTAGTAGGTCTATCAAGAGGAATTGGATCTTCTTCATGCAAATATAGAGCAAGTGTGTGTGTTGGAACCAAGAGTCACCGAAAGGGAGCTTGCGACATCAAGGAGATCAGGTTGTATCTTCTACTTTCAATTAATATGATACAGCGACATGTCCTTTTCCCATAAATTCATTCTTACTTTATTGTGCAATTCCTTGATCATACACATAAGTTGACGATTGAATACATTTTGTTGTCTTCACTTTGGTTGGTTTGTGTTATCCTGTTCTTGACCTCACGAGAGCATCGGAGCGAAGCAAGAGAAAAAAATACTTAAGGAAGCGATACAAAGGCATGTCACTTGTTCCTCCTTACTAGCTAATTCAATGGTTGTAACTTAGGGAAAGAGTCATGTCTTGTCCTATTTTGTTCTAGATCTAGGTGGATCTAGGGAGATCTGTTAGTGTCCGCACCTACTGATTAGTCCGATAACAAAATTAGCGACTCCACTGGAGCCTGTGGTGGTCATATGTCTGGGTATGATATTGCCCAGAAGATCTTACGAGAAAGGTATTTTTGGCCTTCTTTATTTAACGATTGCATAATCGCCGTCCAAAAATGTCACGCTTGCCAGACCTATAATCATAAGATACAGTCACATCCTTCTCCTCTTCACCCCATGGTCTCCATCGGTCCCTTTGAGAAATGGGGCATCGATTTTATGACATGTCACCCCCACTCGGTCGGGGGGCATGGATACATTATTGTAGCCGTATATTATTTTACGAAATGGGCCAGGGCGATGCCAACATTTGACAATACTGGAAAGACCACAACATTATTCATTTTCAATCACATCATAGCTCATTTTGGTGTTCCTCAAGATATGGTCACTGACCACGGTAGCCACTTTAGAAACTTCATGATGTCCGAACTCTCTGAAAAGTTGAGTCTTCTCCATAAAAACGCAATTCCCTATTACCCACAAGCCAATGGGCAAGTAGAAGTGATTAATAAAGTTCTCATAACCATGCTTCGACGAATGATAGGGATTCACAAAACAAGTTGGCACACAATGTTGTTTTCAGCATTGTGGGCTTACCGGACATTCGTTAAGTCTGCTACTGGGTTTACACCTTTCTGGTTAGTCTATGGTCTGGAAGACATCCTCCTAATTTAATGTGAGATACCCTCCCTAAAACTAGTTGTCGAACTCCTACCAAAAACTTCTACTGAGGAAGAACGTTTGTTGTATCTCATGCGATTAGACAAAACTTGACGCAACGCTACCCTAGTCATAGAAGCCCAGAAGAAATGTGTCAAGGCCCAATATGACAAACATGTCAAGCCTCGCATTTTCTCCGAAGTAGATCTGGTTCTCCTCTACGAACAAGATCGAGATATGCTAGAAGCTAGAAAATTCGAAGCCATGTGGCGAGGTCCTTATATCGTTAGATGAGTTTTGGAGAAAGGAGCTTACGAGTTAGTAGATTATGATGGTATCCCTTTGAGTGAACCCAGAAATGGGTTGTACTTAAAGAAGTACTATGCATAAGATCACATGTGCACGCGAACTTGTATTTTATTGTATCATACTTCTTGTGTGTTATTGTAGTATGTTTCTTTTGTTATCTGGTCTCTGCCCTTATGTGACATTGTGTTTGATTTCCAAATGTCGGAGTCTTCACTACCCCACATTGGCATTGCTGATGGCGCTAACCATAGTACTTAGAACCTTGCTTCTGCTGCATGGGAAATTTACGCCCCTACAAATGAACTTGTCACTCTATGAGGTGTGTGCCTCGGCCGTGCGACCAACAATGTTGCAGAGTATAGAGTCATTATCGAATTGTTGATTGATGTTATCTTGCTTGGTATCTGTCACTTGGTTGTGTGACTCGATTCGCAGCTCGTAGTACTACAGTTAAGTAATGTCTATGCTATTCGAAGTCCTACTTTGTTACGGGTATATTTGTGAATTCACCTCTTGGAACGTTATTTTGATTATATTGAGTATCAACATATTCCTAGATGTATAAATACATTAACTGATGCATTAGCTAATTATGTATTAGACAAACATTTGGGTCATTTATAAATCAATCACATCACAAGTCTCACACAACACAAGATAAGTCGGTAGAAGCCGTATGTATATATAATGATTAAAAAGTTTTTTACAAAACGTTTTGTCCAAGGACCAAAATTTCAAAATTTGAAGCTCATAGATTCTACAAAGTGACGTCATGGATGACATTCACGGTAACACACGACTGCTTGGGCAACCCTACGAAGAAGTCGGCCAACAGACTCTGACACCCCCATTGTATGACATTGATAACGTCGCGGGACCTCTCCAAGAGGCATGTTCGGAATGTATGTTGTCAAACCCTCTAAGTTTTGTTCCACTGCTTCATAATCTTCCATGTCCCATCGTGGCACTAGAGCCACCTCTCCTTGTCACTGAATAGGAGAAGTACCCGGAGGTCGATAAGGCCCCACATCTGTGTCATCAAAATAATTTTTGTAATTAGACCTTGGACAAACATAAAAACATTTGCATATGAAAAAATTCATAAAAACATTTAAAAAGTGAAAAATGTGTACTTCTTATCGAGATCCCCCCACTGAGCGCCCTCAAGTAGGGCCAATTCCATATCCCCTTGGAATTCCAAACCGTCATAAGCATAATCATCGACCATCATCATCTGTGGTCGCAACTAGTCAAAGAAGGAATCATTGTATTTGATGATTGGTCCAGCTACATGTCGGGCCATGAGGTTACACCACCTCAACATTCTTGAATCCTTTGGAGCTGGTAGACCCCACTCAACCTGCAACCTTAGCAAGAGAACCCTCTCAAGAAAGAGGGACACCAACAATGACCCATACCCGAATTTCTTCAGGTCGCCTCTCCTGCATTTAGTCAACTGCCTCTTCACGCTACAAAGGACTGCGTCTACCCAGTTAATTACCCAAGGCTCAGTACACTCTATGGCATACTAAAAGTATCTCTAGAGATCCATGTGTGGAGCAGCGCTCCCACCCATACGAGAAATGGTGAACAAAATAGTGCAAAGGGTCAAATCCTGCACCCCCCAAATGGCCACTTTTCCTTTGCTCCTTTCCACCTCTGGAACACAGTACAAACAACAGTATTCACTCATAGGAAACCCACCACCTCAGCTACCAGTCAAGACAGCGTGGTACCCACATCGTGATAGTATTGTCAAGAAATAAATTTCCTCGATATCCAAGGACAATGTGTGGACCCCTACGTGGAATACTTGTTGGTCCACATCCCACATATGAACGAGGTACTCCAACAGCCTGACTTGGGCCCTCATACCCAGGATTCGAAAGAATTTTAGGAGACGATAGTCTCGCAAAGAGGCAACAATGCCCGGGTCATTCCCAACAATAGCATCATCTTCTTCATTCTCTCTTTCACACCATTCCAGAACCATGGTGATAGTCAAATGCCTGCATAAGAAACATAAGAAGAAGGTCAGCAACTCTCTTCAAGACTTGGCACATTTTTCATTGAGCAAACTTTAAATAAATTTTTCACTTTGTAGTTCTCACAGGTGCCCCTTTGGCATAGTGTGAGGTTCTCGCAGGTGCCTTTGGGGCCACCTGCGAGAATCATGCATTCTCGCAGGTCCCGTGTGGCTAGCCTGCGAGAATGGCTGAGCACAAATTTGAGCCCTAAAACAAGTTCAAACACTTGAAATTTACCAATGAAAACGAAAAATTGAACCATGAAAAGATAGAAGACAAGGTTCTTACCTCACTGCCGAAGACGGTTCGTCAAATGGATGCTCGTACCTTCCGCAATCGAGCACCGAAATTCAAGGGAAAAAGAGGGGTTTGGGACTAAAATATTGGCAAAGTTACAATGACTATGGTAAAAAGAACTTTTACCCACTTATATTTACTTTTTGCCATTTTTATTGGTTTTTATAATTGTTTTATTTATTAAACCTAATGCCTAATACTCTTATGAGTGTGACTTTTTCATACATAACGACTCCGACGTTCATACACAGGGATATGGATATTTTCTCTTTTTCGTCGCATGTTTAAATTGTTTTTTATGGTTTTTTGCACAAAACCTCGAGCTTGGTCTTTGTCCATTCTCACACTCGAAAATACATCAGAACGTGATTGAGCACACTTTTATCAGTTTTTTGGGCTCAACAAGGTTATACAAAAAAGGAACCCCTTGGAGTCCTCTTTAAGCTCTTTTCAGACTCTCTAAACATGAAAAGATCGTCGAGGGACCTTGCTATTTTCACGCTCGTTAAAGTATTTGAAGAAAGCATATATTGAGCGATAATTTATCTCTTTTTTGGTCTCATCAGACTATTTTTACGAAAAAGGAACTGAGAGAGTTCTCTTTTGAGTGTTTTCAAACTCTATAATCATGAAAAACCTTCGAGTTTTCTATCTTTGGACTCGTTAAACAAACATCAAAAGACCCGTAATGGGACCAAACCACTCCTTCCTAGTGTTCGTTAAACATACTCCAAAGGACTCATCTGAAGGATGAGCTTACATCAACAAGAATATGTTATCCTCCTCAAGCTTGTGTAAAAATAAAGATGTACTCGCCAGAAATGGTGGGGGGAAATTTTGGAAAGGGATGTGTCTTCGTTTTCATATTATTGGCAGTAAGTGTCGCTCTTGAACATGACACCCCCTTATTCATTATCTGAAGCCAGTTTGGGAAATCCTTTTGTCTTTCATTCGATTTGCTACAAGGTCGTATCCTAAGTCATCTTTGAGTCAATGCTGCCAAATCATTGGTCGTGTCATTCATATTTTCAAGAGAAGTTCATCCGAAATTGAGTTGACCATCTGCAGTTGTCCATTCTCTCCGTGTCGGCCTTCCCTGTGTCTAGTTCAACTTACATCATACTTTGTTCTGCCTTAAAAATATATTACTCATTTCATGTCATTGATGGGGGATACATCAAGTCCCTCCTGTGACAAGTTTTGTTTCGTCGACTCCAGCTCATTATCCGGAAACAAGACTTAGAAATTATTTGGTACCTTGGAACTTGCATGCCTCAATGGCAGGTTTCCTCGCTTTCGACAGTGGGTTTTCATCATTGACCCCTCATCGGGAGATTCTGTCGGATGTTCGACCTCAACCCATTTATTCACATTTGGTGTATTTTACTTGTGTACCTTGGGTTTCATTGACATTAATGGTGATTTCCCTCACACTTGTTAATGGTTTCATCAATGACCGGTAATCAAGTGGTTTCTACCATGTTCGACTTCAGCACATGTAATCACATGGTTAGATTCATACTTTCAAGTGACGGGATTGAAGACCCTAGATCTCGTCTCTTTGATCCAGGTTGCGATGGAATATGTATAATTTTCTGACACATAGATCCACTTTGTATTTCTCCTGGTGATGTCCTCTTGATTTTAATTTTCTTGCATATATCCATAGTGTATTCTTGGTGGCTATGCGATATTTTGACGGCATGGATCCACAGTGTATGATTGGTGGCCATGACCTATGTTGATGATGTCATATGTCTGTGATCTGAGTATGGGAATGCCTACCTCAGAACTCGTATGATATTCTGCAGCTGCTTGGTTGTTTGCAGGTTTCCGATTAGGTGTGCTCCTAGTTTCCGACACACACACACACACACACACAGTTTACAAAGTATTTTGGCTATCACTGATTCCGGCCTCATACTTTGGGGGGAATTCTGTTACACATGATTTTGTTCATCTTGGTGATGTATTGACAATAGTGTACTCAAGCTCTCAACAAGATATTTCTCCTGAGAAAAGTGGCATCTATCTCCTTCTAGAAAACATATTTTCAAAGTGAGTTCACAGGCTGCTTATAGCCTAGGGTGCAAGAATGACCCATTCTCGTAGGCCACTTTCAGCTAGGGTGCGAACTTCTCGCACTTTGCTCTATACATAGGGTGCTAACTTGTTTTCAATCTTGGAAAAGAGAAGAAGTCTTGAGGGTTCTAGAAAGGAATCTTCTAGAAAATGGGTTGGCATTTGAATGGTTGTCATTTTACTGGTTTCCCTGATTTGGTGGGATCATTCTCATCCATGTAACCATCTCACCCTCTCCTATATATTGAAATGATTCTCATGGAAAAGGTTAAGAAAGATTAATTGGAGAATTTGTGAAGGAATTGTGTGAAGAACCCAGCTTGAACAGAAGCTTGGAGACTCTAGTAGGTCTATCAAGAGGAATTGGATCTTCTTCATGCAAAGATAGAGCAAGTGTGTGTGTTGGAACCAAAAGTCACTGAAAGGGAGCTTGCGACATCAAGATGATCAGGTTGTATCTTCTACTTTCAATTAATATGATACAGTGGCATGTCCTTTTCCCATAAAGTCATTCTTACTTTATTGTGTAATTCGTTGATCATACACATAAGTTGACGATTGAATACATTTTGTTGTCTTCACTTTGGTTGGTTTGTGTTTTCTTGGTCTTGACCTCACGAGAGCACCAGAGCGAAGCGGGAGCAACAAAGACTTAAGGAAGCGATACAAAGGTATGTCACTTGTTCCTCCTTACTAGCTAATTCAATGGCCATAACTTAGGGAAAGAGTCATGTTCTGTCTTGTTTTGTTCTAGATCCAGGTGGATCTAGGGAGATCTGTTAGTGTCTGCACCTACCGATTAGTCTGATAACACTAGCCCCTTCCTCTTAGCCCCCAACCTATGTAACCATGGGTTGTCACCAAGAGTTATATCGATAGGTACTTACTCGGGACTTCGAGCCTCTAGCTTCGGAAGTTTTCAAAGCACATCACAACAATTTTCTTAGAGTTTCAAATTGACGAACTCACGAAGTACAGTGGATCAATAGTCCATGAATACCAAACATTCAATGACTGGAACTCACTATGGAACCTCAAGCATATGATCTCCGGGACTTTGGAGCTTTGGAGCTTTGGGACTTGAGAGGATTTCACATCCATACACTCCCAACACCCCGAACCGTTAATCTCCGAACACTTCCATGTCAAATTTGGTGACATCATTACATCTAATCACCTTGGCATTATAAAACTTTTGAAAGTTCTTCCTTCCATTCCCTTATGAACCATTCTTCCGGAGTTTCAAGTCTTTGGACTTCACAATTGGCGCCATGTGTCCACTGGGACCCATGGTTTTCGTACTTGAACTAAGACACCGAATAGTCACATCACTTAATGCCTTTCAAATTGCGAGGGAATGCAATGGTAGTTTGGAGTAACCTATCTTTCTTCCGGCAATTCTTCTGACGTTGACACGTACCCCCCCAGTAAAACCGTGGTTTGTATTGCAGGACCACCTTGGGGAATTAACTCCCGTGTAACTTGGGTCCCCACAATGCCACCTGCCCATCGATCTTGATGTATCGTGATCAACACCAGTGTGGGTCAACTGACCTTTAATTATGTCATGTAATCTCAAGGCCCACATAGTACAGCTGACAACATTCTAGGTGGGGGCACATGGCAGGTATAGAGAAGGTCCATGTCACCTCCAAGTGATGTCATCATGACTCACTACTTCGGCTCTTCAAGGCTTCGGGCTTCGGGAGTTCTCACCTCCATACCACTAATTCTCTTGAATGTCGAAATCCTAAACAAGCTAATCTACTGACACATGTCCCTCTTGACAGACGGTTTGGTTTAACTCCAAAATTCTTATCTTTGGGGGTTTTCTCCCTTCACCACTCTGTTTTCCCCCTTTTAACTTGGCTTGATCCAAAGGTAAGGCTTCTCCCCAGATCTACATTGTAGATCTCCTCCGGGACTTCAGAGCTTTAGGCTTCGGCCCTTATCTTATTTTTGCACCTAACTTCAACGAATTCATGAAGTCCGAAGGGATTCTAGGTTAACCCTCTTGCACTTTCTCCAGATCTGATAGTAGTGAAGGATTCCCTTTCTCACGAACAGATCATACAGCCCCAACACCACAAATATTGTGATTTCTTTCTTTGTGGCCATTTCTTAAACTTATTACGTCTCCTGTGTTCCGAACAAACTCCAAGTGTTCTTTCAATGCCCTTCTAGCACTCTGTACATCAAAATTCTCTGGACTTCCTACTTTGAATTTCTCGTCCATGGCCCCTCCAGGTTTCGGGTAGGAACCATGGGCTCTGAACTTGAATTTTGTCCATTTCAACAACAATTATTTTCTGAAACTTTTTCTTCAACTTCCACTAACATGGCCCATCCAGGATCAGTGTTTAAACCATGGCTCTAATGACCACTTATTCATCCCATCCAGGTTCAATTCTTGAACCTTGGCTCTAATACCAATTTGTAATGTCCCCGACCACCGACCCATGTCGGGTAACGCTACCCAAACAATCTTAACCTTACCTTTACTTCTTTGATACCAATTTGTAATGTCCCCAGCCACCGACCCCTGCCGGGTAATGTTACCCAAACAACCTTAACCTTGCCTTTACTTCTCTGATACCAATTTGTAATGTCCCTAGCCACCAACAGGCTGGGCAATGCCACAGAGGAACATACATATATATAACATGCATGTCTAATGGATTTAAAACAAATAACAAAGAATTACTGCTAACATATAGACTCTTGCTAGAATTGACAGTAATTCATACATATATTAATGCGGAAATAACAATAAAAGAATACATGCAGTACTCATAGGAAAACCCATAATATAACAACATATACAAGAAATATTTATCAATTATAACACATTTACATATACACATCATGTAATTGAAAATAGGGATAGGTACTTATCTTTCAATTGGAGTACACCAACTATGTGCAGACCTTCCACAAACCTCCCAGTCTTAGACCATGCTACTCATCACGCTTAGTAGTGGGTCACCCCCGAGCTGGAACTAAGCTCCACCCAGAGCAAGGTAATCCTAGACTAGGCTGAGGTTACAGGAGATTACACAGTGCAACTAGAAGGATTCTCTCTAGGAACCTTCTTACACCCACTTCTCACAAACTCTCATACCCCACATGCTTGTTCCACCCCGGGAATATGCACCTTCATTGTTCCACATTCCATCGGCTTCTCTACTTCCCCTTCCAGGGTCTCGGCAAAAGGCCGGATCAGGAATTCTCATAGCTTTGTAGCTGGTGTTGGACTCTCTAGGATAAAATCACTTCCCATCAAACTCTCTCACCTAGAGAGAGATACTCACAGGCCTAACAACCTACCTCTTCAACCATGGGCCTGAAAACTTGCCTCTTCAACTAGCTTCCACTCAGTTTCCAGCAAGTTGAGGACAACAACAAATCTCAATATGACTCAGGGAAATGGCAGCAACCACAATTCAGTAATGCACAACACAGTTTTTTCAAGTACAGATATGTTGGGCTTCATGGGGAAAAAAAAACACAGGTCAGCTTAATGGGTTACTGGTTTTAGAGGTGCGTGAAAAATGATGAGGTCGACGATCGAGGCCAAGCGAGTTAGGAGAAGGATCGGACAATGGAAAATGAACCCCCCCAATAGGCTAACTTTCCATCTTAAACTGCATGTGCCTGATTCGACACAGGTCACTCATGAAGCACATTACTTTTCATTTGGAAGTCATCCATCCTCCCAAAGGAACTTAGGATAAAAACATATCCTTCTAATTAGCTTTTGGAATAATAATAATAAAATATTATCTTGGAATTAAGCCTTTAATCTTAGCCCCTCTTTACAACCTCTCAACCCCCTCTCCCTTACCCAACCTAGTGGATCTTAGTCCCCCATATTGTTTATTTTTGGTCAGTCTAGACGTAGCAATGTATTTATATTAATAATATGAATATTTACATGTACAAAATAGGCTCCTGGCCTTTGGCACCTAGGCTCTTCGGCCTAATAAACACATAAGTCCATAAATTATAATTGCTTGGCTCACCAGCCTAGAAAACATGTTACAATTCATAAATACAATTGGGGTTCATCCTTGGGGATATTATAGAAAAGTTCTTTAGCAATATTGACCTAAATTCTAGCTACCACTAGGTTCCCATCAAACCAAATGATGTATGGAAGACAACCTTCAAATCTAAATAAGGTCTCTTCGAATGGTTGGTCATGCCCTTTGGATTAAAAAATGCACCAACCACTTTAATGAGGTTGATGGATGATGTATTGAGACCCTTCACCAACTCTTTTGTGGTGGTATATTTGGATGACATCCTCATCTTCAGCAGAGCTTGTGAGGAGCACATGCAGCATATTCAGTAGGTTTTGAGCACTCTGCGGCAGCACAAGCTATATGCCAACTTGGAAAAATGTCCTTTTTGCATGAACAAGGTCCAATACTTGGGTTACATTGTTGATGAGCATGTGGTACATGTTTATCCAGCTAAGATCCAATTCATTCGTGACTGGCCAGCCCCGACCACACTAACCGAGCTTCAGAGCTTCTTGGGATTGGCCAACTTCTACCGACAGTTTGTGTTGGGATTCTCCCTTATTACATGGGCCCTCATCCAGGTGACCAAGGGAGGTGGAAAGGAAATTTTTTTGTGGGGGAAGGCACAACAATGAGAATTCTATGATCTGAAGCATCAGTTATGCTCAGCTCCAATAATCTCCTTTCCCAATCTACAACAACCGTTCGAGATTGAGACTAATGCATCTAACTATGTTGTGGGTGTAGTTCTCACTCAGCATGGTCATTCGATGGCATACCATAGTGATACCCTCTCATATATTGTTCTGAAATACCCCACCTATGACAAGGAAATGTATTCCATTGTACAAGCCTTTCATCAATGGAAACATTACATTCTGGGAAAGCATACGATCATCCATATTGATCACAAGCCTCTGTAGTTCATACAAACACAAGGAAAATTGCAGAACAACCGCCATCAGAAGTGGTCCACTTACTTGCAGTAGTTCCATATCAACATCAAGTATAATATAGGGATCTCAAATCATGTCATTGACTACCTCAGTCGACCCCCCATGGTTGTACTCACCATTGTGCTCCATTCCTGTGGACATGAGGCATCTGAGTGGCCCCAACTTTATCAACAATATCCAGACTTCGCCACCACCTATAAACTCTTGGGTACAAGCACGACTGTCACCGATTTTAACATTTAGGATGGACTATTATGCCATCTGGTCCATCTCTTTATTCCTACAAGAGAGCATGCAAATATGATTTAGGAAGCCCACAACAATCGAATGGAAACACATTTTTGCATGGAGAAAATTGTGGTCGTTCTTCATAAACATTTTTATTGGCCAAAACTTCGACAGGACATCAACAAGTATATCAGATCTTGCACTTTCTGTGCCATTGCAAAACCAACCATCAAGAAGAAAGGCATATACACCCCTCTTCCTACTCTCGAGAAGCCTTGGGAATCCATCTCAATGGATTACATGGATGGCCTTCCATCCACCAAGCAAGGGAATGACTGTTTATTTGTGGTCATTGATCGGTTTTTGAAGATGGTCATCCTCACAACCTGCAAGAAGAATATCACAGCGGCAGATACTTCTGAGCTCTTCTTCGAACAAGTGTGGGTCCATTTCAAGATACCACAGACCATCATCTCTGACTGCAACAACAGTTTCTTCAGCACATTTTGGTATATTCGTTGGTCATTATTGGATACCAAGCTCACTAAATCCACTACTTTCCACCCCTAAACAGGCGGGAAAGCAAAGTTCGTCAATCAGATGATTTTGCATATACTGCGCATGTAGAAATCTAAGCATCCACATACATGGGATGAGAGCCTCCCCTATGCTCAACATGGTTACAACATGGATCTCCATAGATCCACCAGCCATAGCCCATTTCAGGTGGGGTTGGGATTCCAACCCTTGGGTCCCATTGATGTTGCACTACCTCTTTCCACCACATAGACAAATTCTTCCCATGTTCAATCTGATATTGACAAAGCAACCAGATTCATTGAGAAGTTTCATCACATCCACCAAAAGGTCTAGGAGATTTTGCATAAATCTAATGCTAAGTACAAGAAGCACCATGATCAACATAGGGTATCGCACCAGTTTTAGGTTGGAGACAAATTTTGGTTACATTTGTAGAAGGAGCGTCTCACAGGTCCCATCGGAAGCTCCACCCACTTCACTATAGGCCTTACACTATCACCAAGGCTATGGGTAGCAATGCTTTTGAGCTCAACACTCCACCCTTCCTTGGCCTACACCCAGTGTTCAATGTGGACCTCCTTCGGTCATATTTTCCACCATTATTGGACACTTCAAAGATCACAAAACAACTGACACCAACATATCTCAACCCTGACTACATGGAACACGCATCCACTGATTAGATAGTGGACACACAGGTCAAGGGCACTCGCCAACGGAGGATCTAGCTTTATCGGGTTGTCAAGGTAGGGAAGATCCTACACCAAGGCTAGTGGATCACCTAGGGAAAAATCCAATTGAATTTTCCTCACCTAGTGGGGGAAATAAATGCAATGGAGACCATTGCTTAGTAAGGGGGGAGGATTGATCTAGGTGGATACCGGTGGCCACCCATCTATTCCAACTGGATCCTCCTATATGTTTTTAGTTCAACACATTCTTTTGTACTTATTTGTAATTGTGGGTTCTACACTTTTGGGGCCATCTGAATCCATACACATCTTCCAGATGGATACTGGTGGTCTCTCACCTAATCCAACTGTCTTATTTTTTATGTTTTCATGTCAACACATCTTGTTGTACTTCCAGGGTTGTTTTGGAACCCTAAACAGTTCTTTTTTTTGGTTCACCATATTCAAACTATAGATGGAATCAGATTTTGATGGTTCAATGTGTATTTCTCTTAAATACTTTTCCAACGGGCTATCACACACCTAAAACAAAGGTCGTATGAAAAATTTATGACCCCGGGAAGTTGAGGTACCAATTTACCCATAGGGGCCCATATGAATTTTGGCGTTTCACCTCCTAGGGTTAGGTTTTTGGATGTCTAAGGTTTTGGAATTCATGAGTAATATCAAAAAGGCCTGCGGAACCTCATTTTAATCATTCTACTCAGACGAATGCGCGTAGAATCCACATCTCTTCTTAGAGATATATACCACCATTCGAGCAAGTGTTTCAGTTCTGCAGTTTTATAGTTTCACTAGATATTGTTCACTGGATATTTGTGTTGTTCTTCATATCTATGTGCTTATTGTACTCAGTATGTTAATCAATTCATTATGCTCCTAAATCTGAATCAAGTGGACCACACAAATAACTGTGAACAAGCTACAAAGGCATTGAGGCATGCTAAGAGGAATGTTTTTCAAAATTGTCTTGATTATGTTTTCTAAGGACATAATCGGAAAAAACACCATCTTTGCAAGAAACAAGAGGAATACTGATGACCATGTGTTGATTACATTGTTGTTACAATGAGAAATATTTTATATAACCAAACTACTCATGCCAAGGTTTTCTCAAGTCATTTCTATGAGAAACAAAAGATAATGGAAAATATGATGACCCAATTTTCTCAAATTTGTGCAGCCTAGTAATATCATCAACAATTCAAGTTGCAAGGAAATGCTTAGGATATTTTAAATCCTTGATTACAATTTGGTGAGGTGAAAAATCTATGGTTTTACCTTCATTTGAATGAGTGGTCTGATACACTGATAGAAGGTTGTAGGAAATACTTGGAAAACATAATAGATCATTGAAATGACCATTCTCTAACTGAACTATTCCAGACCCTATGACACTAAGAGATATATCATCACCAACAAATATTTTCTATGTATTGCATTCATTAAGAGCATAAAATATGGCTTTGTCCTTAGCCATATGATAATATTCTCTAGAATCAATAAGCCACTCATCGAAAGAAGAAGTAGAAACCAGAATAAATATTGATGTTGTGCTTCTTCATTGTTGCTTTTAAGGATTCCATATTTTTAAAACATTTAGACTCCACATGACCATATTTCCCACAAAAGTTGCAATGTTTGTTAATCTTCTTACTTTTGGATTTTTCTCCTTTGTCACCATTAAGAGAAAAGGATGGTAGAGAGGGTTTGGGACCCTTGTTTTTCTTGTTTTTGCAGTGAGGATGTTGGTTCTTTGGATTCTTTTATTTATCTTTCTATTGGAACACTAAGGCTTTGTTGGATGTACATATAGTGTAGATGAATACAAGTTGCACAAGCTTATTTTTCTCTCAAATCAGAGGATCACAAAAATGATCAAGAGAGGGTTCTTTATAATCACTGCCTATAGCTTCTTTGGTGGCATAAAAGGTAGATACAAAAATAGAATATGTACTACCAATATTAGAAAGAATAAAATATATGCATCGATCTTCCTTTATATCTATTTTCCAATCTATACATAAAAGTCGAAGTGTTTTGAACTTAGATAAATAATATTCAATGTAAGGAAAATCATTGGGAATTAAATTGATTAACGGATTTTCTAATTGGTGGGATCAAATAATATTGTGTTTACCGAACATGGCTTGAAGCATTTTTCCAAGATTCATTGAGGGAATTAATTCCTTGAAGATGAAACCTTTAATCATGAGAGATTGAAATTATGGTTAGTCCATGTGCTTCATCATTCTTATTATCCTATTTTACTTCCATTTCATCATTAGTGGGTTCTTGTTCTTTTTCCAAGGTATTATGGTAATTAATTCTTAGTAAATTCACCATATGGGATTTCCACGAGAAGTAATTGGTGTTGGTAAGAAAAATATCATTGGGAGAAGACATATTATAATATGCATAGTGTATGGATTTAAAGGATAAAACTAATGGTTTGGATGGAGATATCTCTAAAAAAATAGGTTGTTTAAAAAAACCTGCACTTAAAATAGACTTTGGATGTGAAATTTTTTCCCTTTTAAAAATGGGCATAAACAATAACCAAAGATCCATGTGGAAAGTAGAAGTTGGTCCACGTGGTGATGCTCCTCCTTATCTAACATTTATTATAATCTCACTTTTAAAATATCACTTATGATACTTTTCAAAAAATTAATAAAAAAGAGACTTTAACTCAAGACATCTTACTTAATAAAACAACTTTCAACAAAGTGAACTAACATAAAACACATTACAATATTAAGGAGGATGGGGGGGGTTTCATTGTTGTTGTTGTGGTCGTGGTGGTGGTGGAAGATGGCCTTGAATTTTTTTCTAAAAAAAATCTTATTTTCATGTGTTCACACACAAAACAAAATCGCTTCTCAATAGCAACAAGGGGTTACATCTCAGTTAGCTTACCCAAAAAATGTAATTTTTCTCTCTATTTCTGATTTATTGAGATTGCATAGACCGCGCGATAAAGAGAATATGCAAACAAGAAAACACTTTCCTCTCTATGTCTAATTTGACAAGATCACATAGAGCGCAAAGAAAAGAATATAGGCGGACCAGAAAGAGTAGTGACCTGGAAACAAAAATAGAAAACCAAAATATTGTCTCTGTAATAAAAATTTTAAAAGGGTGTATCCAGGATTTATACCTTTAGATCTAATTGAAATTATTGTATCTTTGGAAAACGAAAACCTTTTTGAGTGAAACAAAAAGTGTTCCTAACTTAAATGGGCACTTTAGATGCAATGGAATAGTAATCTTAGTCAAGAAGTGTATGGAAATAGAATAAACCAAAAGTGTGATAGCAAGGCTCTCAAGTCTCGATTTATAATGGTAGTGGATCTTCAAATGGGTTTGGATACCATGTTCGAAAACACAATTATTCCAACAAAGGATGAACACATTTAGTAACCACTCACACAACCATATCAAATATCAACACATTGTTGATTTTACGTGGTAAAACCATATGGGGAAACATCCACTTGAGGATATTTATTCATGCAAAAGAAAAATATCACAATATAGTTTCTCACAATCGATAAACAGAAAATGACCCTCCATGCTCTTTAAATAGAGATGATGGATCATTCAAGTGTTAAGTTGTAGATCCATATAGTTGTTAAAATAGAGAAGAATATGAGCCATCGAATAACTCTATGTCTAAAACATATCATGACCATCATATTATATAACTACAAATGCATATTAATTCATACTAAGAAAATACACTAAGAAACACACTTTAACCTAACGATACATTACACCAAGTTAATCTTAACTAACTCCTAAGTGTCTAAACATATTAAAATTCTTAACCATTATTCCTTGTAGGATTGTTGTTATCATTTTTTAATTCATTTGATATTGACATATGGAGAAATACTACATTCCTCCAAGTTTAAAGAAATTTTTCAATTTTTCATTAAAATCATGAATTAGGCTAATTTTAATTATTGAATAGTGTTTTAAAAACTGAAAAATAAAAACGATATCCCATCATTATATCACATACCCAAGTGAAAAACATATTTATTTACATGTATGATATTGTTGTACTAACTCATTAAATTAGAGTTTCTCCCTCACACCACTTTTACAATAGAGTTGTGATACTCTGGGATATGTGACTCTATTGTATCAACGATATAGTTACCAATTCAATTATCAATAATATAAATTACTTTCTTTTTTTTTGGCTAGTCATTGAATGGTTTCTAAATGATTGTAGATTCCCTGTATTATTGCTAGTATGTTTTTTGTCAAAAATGTTGAATGGATTCAGACTCATAAAGGTGCCAATTGAGGCTTATTATAAACACTATAACAATATGGAGAAAAATAATAAGTTTTCTAATTTTAAGGCTAATAATTATTTACATCGGGAAGAGAAGGTTGTTATTTTGAATCATGATATTTCGTGTGGTAATTACTCTCTTTCACTTTGTCTGTGTGATCAAACAGAAAGGAACTTGTGGTGATGAGAGTAATTGATTCATGTATGTTATGAAGGAGTTGAACCCTTTCGATAATGGAACCTTAGAACCTTCTCCTTTCCTTTATCATTTGAAGACTAAAACCATCGTTATTCTAGTTGGCTCTTATATATTCCCTAATATGGTGTACCCTTCCACGGAATTAAATCTATCAGATAGTTCTCACCTACATAAATATCCTACCACCATATTGGTGTATGTATTATTTTATGTGTCACTTAATGAAATATTCCCAAAGAAGCTTAGACACTTTTTCTTTGTGAATCCCCACTTGAATTCATGTTCTATAACCATTGTCGATTCTTTTCAATATGGGAATTTACATTGCATTTAGTTTACATACTTCATGTTTTTGAATACTACACTTGCCATAATGTTGTTTGCTTTGTTATATTTTCCTTCGAAACTTTGCATAACTCCATTTCCTCTATTATATTTTCCTCTACTCTTGGTTTTGTAAAAGAGAAAAATAATTAGTCATAGGTTATGGATGTAAATTGTAATGGAGTTGGGAGATTGTTAGTAAGATTGATTACAAATGAGGAAAAATGGCGCCAAGGAAAATGCCAATACGGCTAGGGCCCAAACCCTAGCCGCCACCGTTCGGATTTCGTTTGCAAGGGCGCTGATCCAGATTCCCATAGCTCTCTCAGCAGTGTTGCGTTGGGCGATGTGGTGGGCATGTTCTGGGTAACAATCTGCAGAGAATAACCTTCAAATCAAGGTCTAAATCACTTCAGAACGGATTTGGTTCGTTTCCAGGTTGTTTCTTAAGTTGCAGGGGTTCCGTTTTGGGTTTTCAGAGCGTCCCTCTCGCCTGCGTGTTTGGCACGCATTTTGGAGCAGTGGGCTCGCCTCCCCCTGCGACTTTCCCGTCCTCTTGTGGAGGGGTGCGTCTTGACTATAGAAGCGACCAAGTACAGGGCCATAGATCACCTCTTGCCTTCGGTTTCCTGCATACGTTTGGAGAAGTGGCCTCTGCGACTTGCTCCGCCTTTGCTGGTAGTCATCGCCTACTATGATGGCCTCAGTCCAGATCGCCAAGGGAATAGATCCATTGGAGGCTTTCAAAAAGTTAATCTGTTCAACAGGACCAAAATCCAAGCCTCCTCTCTCATCTAAGTTTGTTAAGAAGATGGAGGAGATCCCTTCTCTGGAACTATCTCCCGAGGACCCTTGCAAGCTTGCCCTCCTTCTAGCAGAAAATTCCCTCATCGAAAAGTTCACGGGGTTATGGCCAAGCCCCAAAACAGTGGAGGCATGGATGGATGATCGATGGAAGATGCTGATACAGGGAGAAGTTTCTCTGTGCGCAGTAGGCAGGGGTTTTTTTATCTTCAGCTTCACAAGGAAAGAGGACCGTGATCTAGTGTTCATATCTGGACCCTATTTCATGGGGGCGAGAGGGTTGTTCTTAGCCCCCTGGACTCTTGACTTCAACCCCAGAGCCGAGATCACAGCAGCCCCTGTTTGGGTTAGGCTGCCTCACCTTCCCTTGCATCTCTGGGGAATAAGCTCTCTGGAGGAAATTGGAAATAAGCTTGGGCGTTTCCTGGACAGGGCGGAACCGAAGGGGGATCAGTATACCTGCGCTCGTATTTGCGTTGAGGTTAATCTCGAAAAAGGACTTCCGGATGCTATTAAGCTCTCCCTGGGGGAATGGTGCCACATCCAGGAGCTGGACTACGAGCAGATTCCTTTTAAGTGCCTTCGGTGCCATGCTTACGGTCATTTCGCAAAAAGCTGCCCCAAATCCCCTGAGGAGTCAGGACCAGTTAAAGAAGATGATTTTCAGCCAGTAACTAACCGACGATGGCAGCCAAGGCGAAAGGATCCGCTAGCCCAGGCCCCAAAGGCCACCCATGCAGCAGAGGCAACTCTAGAAAATAAAAACAGCTTTGACGCGCTGAAGGATGATGAAGCCCTAGATCCAGAAGCAACAACAGTTAAGGATGATCCCCCGGCAGACGAAAGCCTTCTGGATTCCACCCCCCCAGAAACAATGGCAACAAAAGAAACTCGGGCTTCAGCTCTGGAACTTTCTGCCTCTGCAGGTCTGGTTGTTTCAGTCCCCTCTAGTGGCTCCGCAGAAACTTCTGAACCTGAAGACAACTCAGTTCCGTCCCCACCCCTCACCCGAGGGCGAAAGACCAATAAAGCGCGCAGAGAAAAGGAGGCGGCCTCTAACATTTCTTTAGGTTCTCAGAGAAAGTTGGATCCCTACATTAAGGGGAAATCTACATCCCCCTCGGTTTAATGCTTTGCTTCTGTCTTCTACTATGCTCACAATTTGTGAGAATTTACTCATGTATGGAAATTTTGTCATTTTTTCGAATTATCTTAAGTAGCAAATGGGATTGGTTTCCCAAGATATTCACAAGCAGGTTGGCAGCACTGTTAGAGGTCACCAACCTTCTTCAGATATGTAACTTTCTGATTTTGGCTTGCCAGAAAGCCAATTAATGCAACATAACCGTTCTTATCAAAAAAAAAAAGATTGATTACAAATGAGTTTTTGAATTCCAATTTTGAAGATAAAACAATAGACATTGAGCAAGCTCAGGGAAATCAAGTCATCTCTCTTTTTTCATATTCACGTATTCCATATCACTAATAGTATCAAACATGTTGATTCATATTTATTTTATTCAATTCATAATTTTATGTGTTTTCTTATTAAAATTCATGACGTGGTTATAGCTTTGGCATCTAATATGATTATTATTTCAGCACATTGGTGGGCCTTTCAACCATTTAGTATGTAATTCATGGCATCCCCATTAATACACTAGATAATGGGAACAAAACAAAAAACTAATAATCGAATGTGAATCTCTCAACAATCCACCAATCTTTTACAAGTTTGGTGAGGCTCATCATAAATATAATGCATAGTTTTTATTTGTTTCGAATAAAACTATTTAATGATTATGTTTGGGAATAAAAACTCTATTAATCTTGGTGAAATTTTCTAAATTTCATGTTCTTGATTATGTTCAGATATGTACTTGCACAAAATGAACCTTGTCAACATCAAAAAACCTAAAATTAGGATTACAACAATGATAATTTTTCATTATGTTCATTCAATGTATTCATCATCAAATCCTCACTCCTTTGTTCTCCAAAATGATCATTCCCATTTACCTAATTCCATGCATATTTATCTATCACACTCTTTCATTTTATTCTTCTTGTTTCTAGCAATATTGACATCAATGTGACGACACTTTGAAAATATTTTTAGAATGCCCCATAGCTCTCCTTCTCCCTATCTCATCCCAGGCCCAATATCAAGGAGACGCGTCCTTTGTATCATTAATGCTTGGAACAACATTTTTGAAAACTTGGAAAAAGTAATATTGAGATTTTATTAAAGAAAGTGTAAATAATAAAAACAAATGTAATTTTTATGGATATAAATATTCAATGCCCACATTGAACAAGTTGACAATTGACCAGGTTGAGGCTATCATTGAAGAGGAACCATTGGAATCCTAGATTACTCTAAAAAGGAATGATGAAAACATAAAATAGTTTCCTTCTATGAAAGATATTAGGTATCAAAGGAATTATGTGTATGTGGAAATTAGGGGCCAATCATATGGGTCTCGGGAAAATGAATACAATGCAACATGAAAAATGGAAATGTAACTAAGACAACACTTATGGAAATAAAGTCTTCATGGGTTGGACAACCTAGCTAGAGTAATTCTCTCTTTCTAACATGTTTGAAAAAATGTAATTGCACATTCACACACTTTGATTTGTGTTTATAAATTATATATAAATAATCATCCACATAAATTCATAGAGTTCTTGTAAAAATCATTGCACTAAAAAAAAATATCCCTACCCTTCAAAGGAGAGGGAGGCTTCAAATTAAATCCATGATTTTGGACATCCTCCCCCATTTCATGTCATGTTGGCTAACCTCCTACTATGGTTTCTCATATTCACTATGATTTTCATTTGATTCCCCTTTTAGGTTGTTTCTTTTTATCACTTCAATCATAACCTCAAGGTCCAAGGCAAGACTAGTTTCTATACACAAAATTTCATAGATGTGAGAGATTAGAATAAGAAGAAGAGATTACATGGTGCACTGCATGATATGGCATGATCATGTCAATAAAAATATCAAGTTCCATGTAAAGATTGGTTTACATGCACACAATTTAATACATTTGGGATATTAGAGAAAATAAGAAGATAATACATGGGGTGTTGCATGAGATATTGGCACTAGCCCCATTAGTTTGCAAGAAGCTCTAGATTGGGCCTATGGAACAAGTTATGTAGTTCATGGCCTAATACAAACTACTAGGTCTTGTTATGTTCCCAACATGTTTTTTACCCATATCTCATTCACATTCATTGGTTAGTATCAAAAGAATATGAAGGATCCTAGGTCCTGTGATTTATAGGCCGTTGCAAAGGGTCATGGGCCTATGGCACTAGTTATGTATTTCGTGGCCTAATACACACTGCTAGGTCTTTCTATGTGTCCAACACACTTTTTAACCCATAACTCATTCACATTCAGTGGTTAGTATCAAAATAATATGAAGGCTCCTAGGTCCTATGATTTCTAGGCTATTGCAAAGGGTCATATATGTTAGCCCAAGTGAGCCCAATAATATCTCATCT
This sequence comes from Picea engelmannii, assembly GCA_009831015.1. Taxonomy (NCBI): domain Eukaryota; kingdom Viridiplantae; phylum Streptophyta; class Pinopsida; order Pinales; family Pinaceae; genus Picea; species Picea engelmannii. Next base: position 479,859 of record ML782242.1, read on the forward strand.
CACCCACAATTTGCAACTCCAATGTTCCTTTTATATCAATGAAACACGTGATATATGTTCTCTTCATTATATAGTTTGTTTGTTGTTTGATTTGTTCATGTTCATGAAGGATTCTTCTAAAATTATTATGCCTTTTTCACTAGTCACGCAAGTTATCTCAACTAGTTATGCATCTATATTGTTGATTCTAATTATTTCACCAAGGTGTTGCAACTCTTATTGTCATAAGGGATTTTAACATGTAATTTTAATCAACATTTTCTTCTAATTCTCATCTCTCTGTGAAATTTATAATATAGTTATATTTAGTATGCTCTACGATAATTTGGGGATTCATTGGGTTGTCCTATGAATTATTTGTGATTTATTCCTTTTTATGCAACTTAGTTACCACAATGCTCAACCAATTTTCTCCAACATTCATTAATAACTTTTAACATCAACTTCCAAGCATTGGATTTATTCTATATTCATCCTCGATATAATAAATATTGAGATTTTCCTAGATGCCTTCCTAGGCCATCCAACACTACCAAAAATATTGATTTTTCTTATTAACCCTTTAAGACATGGGATTTAACCTCTAATAGAAATATAATATATAATTCGTAAACAATATAAAATAGTGAAAGAAATAAAAATTATGACTTATGAATTCATTCATTACCCATGAAATTAAAGGCATTAGAAAAATACAAATCATCCTACATGGAGATAACCATGAATACTTAATTGTAGTTAAATCTATGTCCACCACAACTAGTTGTTGAGAAGCATTTTTCCACCCAAACATAAGAATAAACTAGGGATTCCACCCCAAGCCAAACCATGATACCAATAGGGAAATGGAAGCTCATGCAGGGCATTAATATCACTCATCCCAACCCATTACTCTAATGAAATGTCTCATCTACCATCAGATATCCCTTTCACTCTCTTATATGGTGTTATAGAACACAAGGAAGGTCTTCCCTTTATCTACTCAATAGTCCCTCAAGGAAATTATTCCCTTCTAATGGCCCCCAATAAATTCAATGAGAAACAATAACAAGGTTGTAGGTATGAATGTGTCTACTTCAGTGATTGTGGACATTCCATCCATGGCTTCTCTCTAAAATCATCCCATTTTCAGCAACAACTTCCCTTAACTCCTATGGGATCTTACCATCCACAAATACATGGGAAACTCTTTCCATATTTTAGTCATAAGAACCATAATATCCAGGGAAAAGATCCCATAACATGGAAGCTTCTCTCCTCTCCATGCCTAAAAATGATTTTGGCTAGAATGAATGATGCATGGAAAAGATAATCAAAAACCTTTTCTTGCATGAGATCTACTCTTTTCCCAAGGATATTAGAATTGTTCTTAGCACATTCACACAAGCCAAATATTCATTGGACAACTTTTAAGGAAGCATGGACAATGAAGGATAGTACTTCCCAAGGACAACAACAAGGTCAAACTACCCAACAACCTGTTTCCATATTCCTCTCTTGTGGTATCATAGGACCCCTTATTACTTCCTCAAACAATGTTTTGGTGGATATTATATTATTATGTATTTTCCTTTTTATACATGCTTTTACATATACATAAACATACCATTAAAAATATAACAATCACACCTTAATCCAATGGCCGACTAAGACTCATACACATTCACTAATCAAACCTTGACCTTGTGGTTTGCATTAAGACTATTTACAATTCAATCCAGGGTAATTACAACTAAATTCACATGTCTTGCCTCCCATGTCACAAACCATATCATACAATTAATACATGATTTATTACATTATAATTCAAAATTAAATATAAGGTATTACAATAATTTCATGGCTTAGACTACATATACATAGAAAGTGCTTCCTCAAATAAATCTTTATTTAGGAGATCATTCCTTGTGTAGGCATACTTGCATGCTATCTTTGTTTCACATGCACAACTAATAAGAGATTCGAAGCAATTTGATTAGAAATCAACTTCTCTAATAACATAATTTTGTATGTATTCTTTTTTATACTTTTGGGTATGTAGTAAAAGGAAGGAGAACTTCACTATTCAACTCATTAGTAACGAGGATTTGGAAATTTTCTTCATGTTTCCATGAGATCATGGACAAGGAAGTCGATTCTTTAAATTATGAGATCTTCTCCGCAAACTAGAAAACAATGAGGAGGCATGTTCTTTAAATTATGAGTTGTGAGTGTGGTAGTACATCAAATTTTACTTTTTTTGTTAGGTTAGTGAAGCGATCAATGGGATTTTTTTAGAGGATATACAATGTTTCTTTTATATTTAAAGGTGTAAATTTGAAGTTTTGAACTTTTTTGTGGAACCCTGTAGAACATATTTTGATGAAATCATCATTTTCATATATTAGTGAAATCATCATTTTTTGTTGTTTAAATTGCATTTTTAAATGCATAAATGGATATAGCACCATGAAAAATCATTAGGGCAATCAAATTATACGGACTCAATCACTCAAATAGAGAGTTCCAACAATTGTTGACCAGATTTCGGGCAAAATTGATGGAAAATATGCCTATAAAAACACTAAAATGTCCAACATTTACGTTGTATTTGAATATTAAAAAATATGAATCGTGCAAGGTATTTCTTGTTTTCCTAATAATAAATTAAAGTTTTCTCAATTAAAAAAAAAAATGGTTCCATTAAAAAAAATTAAAATAACAATAATAAAGTAAAGTAAACTCAACTAAAAAAAATTACACACATCTTAAAAAACTTGACATGAAATAAAATAATAATAAAAAAATGTATACCTTAAAAAATTGGATCTCTATAATAAATATAAATTCAAGATAAATATACACTATAATTTACTAAAATGATTTATCTACCATTTTTTAATATACTTATATTTTTATATTTTTCTTAAAGTTCAATTCACGTTTAAATTTATTTTTAACTTTTATTTAAAATTGAAAAAAAAAATGTATATATATCTTTTTGTAAATTCTATTTGCAAATATCACGTGTCAATTTTATTGTTAAATATTGAAGTGCACAATTCATGCATACCAAATTGTAAAAAATCTTCTAAAGAAATTATAAATTATTAAATATTTTAGTATTTTTATTTGTATTGTTTTATATTTAACTTTTCAAATATTTTAATATTTTTATTTTTATTGTTTTAGTATTTTATTTTTAAGTTAATTGGGTTTAGTCGGAGTGGTTTGTGTTGAAAGGGTTTTTTCTCCTACCCATGTTCAATTCTTATAAGTGACATGTTGAGCTCTTAAATGAGCAAGCTATCGAAAAAGTCTCAACTTTCTATAAAATCTAGTTTATCCCGGGAACATATCCTTTACAAGAGGACTAGCCATAGTTCCAGTCACTAAAACATAACTACTAAAAAATATGCTATAGAGACGGTAAAAGATTCCTAGTATCAAAATGCTAAAACAAAGAATACAAACTTAAATATTTGTAGGGTTGTGTCCTTCATGCACCCCTTCTGAAGAGTTTAGGGGTGAATTCAAGTCGGGTGCATGCTTAGGAGGGTCCAAATAAGAAGCAGCATTAAATATGACTGAGCTTGATATGGATGGAGTTGGAGAAGCTGGTCTGGAATGCAACTCCACTACTTCAAAATGAATTGCAGCAACCTCATCATGGAGTTGTTGATACCATTGCCTCTGTTCACCAAGAAGCTCCATCTTGGTTTTCCATTGGGATGAGGCATTGTTAAATTTGATATGAAGTGAATTCACTAAATTCACGAGAGCCTCATGTTCCTCTTATTGGATTTCCCTTTGCCAACATGCCACCCATGAACGTCAATTTTCCATAGTTCCAATTTTTCATCCCTCACCCTATGTTTTTGCAGAGAGATCTGCCCAAGAATTTCCCAGGAGAGAAAGAAACTTGAAAAATTTGAGCAAAGTCACAAAGGTCAAGAGAATGTCACCCAAATTCATGTTTCTTTCCACCCTTGTAATTTCCTTTAAATCTCCTCGGTTTCATGTGAAGGGTCGACACCTTTGGTGATGATGTATATCTAGCTTTTGAACTTTCTTACGAACCTTAATCACATGCATGTGACAGGATCTCTATTACACATAAGAATCACTACTGAAGATGGATGGTGTAATCTTGGACTGTGTTGATGCGAATTGGATGAGGAGTAGTACAATATCCATGTGGGAGATATCATAGATATAATATAAACATGATGAGGAGAGGGGAGACAAAAGAAAGTGCATGTGGGAAATAAAGCTAAGGATCGAAAGGACAAAGGGCTAATTGTACAAGATGGAAGGACCACTTGTCGGCATCCTGAAGTGTGATGTGCTTGGATATGAGGTATCATGTGTCATGCCCACCCAAATGTCTAAGTTGGAGGCTAAATGAGTTGAATGTTGACTTTGGAAAAGAGGTGCATTGGCAACTAGGTCCCAACAGTGACCGAAATTTTGGATTAAGTTCAAAGACATGGCGAAGATTAAGGAATGAAATGATGAACAACATGTCCATCGATTCTAAGTGTTTCTAGAGGTTCCTGAATGGATAAATTGTCTTGGAATTCAACCCTAGAGTTGTTGTTATGAAGTACATGGTAAAAGTGGAAAGACTTAAAATCTTATGCTTTTTTAATGGATTTTATGATGATTTTTTTAAGCTTCATATTATATGGAGGGGATCTTTTCCAAACTTTATTTATGATAACCCAGGAGTCCCCTAGAATAGAAATATCATCTATTCTTTGGCTCTTATCCAAACTTAATCCTTTGAATATGGAATATGCCTCTGCTTGATTATTCGTTTCTACACCAAGGCTCCCATAAATGGTTAGTCTTATTTTTCCTCCTAAGGAATAGATAACCTCACCTACTCCTGCCACCCCTGAAAATTTATAAATATCTTAACCCTAAAGAAGTAGTTTTAATGTAAAAAATATTGTAAACGAAAATAAATTACAATTGTGTTTTAAGAATTTGAATTCTCTAAAGGAGAATAAGACCCTTTATCAAAAAAATTATTTAAAATCAAATATTATCATAAATATGTTTAGAAAAATCTATGTTTTTATTGGAAAGGCAATGTAAATGTAAATATTCATATTTGGTATGTCCATAATTCAAGATTTTTAAAGTTTTGGTATGAGTGAAACTTAATCACTTTCCAAATTGAGATATTTAATTGATAGTGAGGGGAACACTCACGGCATGACACATTTTCTTATATTTAATGATGCACATTGATATTGAGTTAAGAATTTTGATTATATTATAATTTAGTTATCCATTTTGATTAATGGGTGTTATTAGTTTTTATGGATTTGTCAAAGTTAAATTTATATCATTTCATTATTAAATTATTAAACACATTCTAATTGTAGGATGTTATCTCATAACATGGATCTTGGAGAGATTGAAAGAAACATGTATATTCATTATGATATTATGGAAAAAAATGCATTAATTTAAAAAACTTATTTAATATGCATGCAAATTACATGGATTCAAAAATACAAATGCAAAAATGTATAATCAAAAAAATATCATCAAATACTTGTCTAATTTATTTGAGCATCTTGTTATTGATTATCTACAAACCATAAGAAAGTAATTATAGAAACATATCAAGGATTCTTTATAGCAACTCATTAGGGATTATTATCAACAACCTATAGTGAGTGGTCACAACATCCCATGAATGAGCCTATAGATCAGGTCATTGAAAAGGATATTAGTATTTTTTCAACACCATGTTCTAGAAATTTAACCATTTGATATATACTCCTTTTATTAGGTTTCTATGAAAAATTGTTGTTGCCATATCTATTAGTAGCTACCTTAAAAAAAAACGTATTTCTAAACATGTTTCATCATTAATACCTACTTGTAAAAGGTCACTCTTGCATGATATCTTTATATATGTCACAAAAGCACATCTAAAATAGTGAATGGTGTTTTTCAGCATTTTTGAACATCCTCACAATTTTAGCAATATTTATAAAAAAAGTTGTTATTTTTATTGCCACTGCTTGTCAAGAAAATATCAGTTTAATCAATCATGTGAATATAAATTAAACAAAAAATCAATGAATTTGTTTCCTTTACTTACAATAATTGTCAATATATTTTAAACTTTTTATTGATTGTTATTAGTGACATTTTTGTAGTAAGAGAAGCTAGGTTCTCTTACAACCCAATATGTGAAGGGATGTTCATACACCTAATATATGTACATCTATGAATAATGTTAATAAAATAAAATGAAACAAGTACATCTTTTTAACTAAGTACGAAATACCATTGTTCGTTTCCTGGTAAAGATGGAAAAACCACTAAATAAACTTAATGGACAGTTGTGAGTCCTCATGCTTAATGACCCTGCACATACCACATAAATAGTTAATTTGATGACCGTTGCAAGAAAAATAAAGAAGTTAGACTTATATCTAAATCAATGGCTATATAAATTAATATGTTTGAAACCCAATGGCTAGTAAACAAAGCATTAGCTCCAGAGCTTACCATTCCAAAAACAATAGAATGAAGGAATGAGCATGCAAGTCTAAATGATTGAAGGATCGAATATTGTAGTAGGTGGAATATTGTATTAGATGGAGTACCGACTATAATTGTAATGACGCCAACTATGTGTCACAACGTTATAGAATAACCCGAGTTTACTAAGACTTGGACATTGAATGAGCTCGAGTCCTTGATACGGTTTGATGTATATGTCCTTAACATTTACAATTAGGGTTGTAATATTAATAAATGGATACGTGAGTATCCTTATAAGCTCGAGAGAGCTAGGATTGTGGGTAAGGAAACCCTAGGATCGAAGCCTAGGTAATGTAAATGTATGAACGATTTGAAAATTAGTCTAATGTTTTCGTTTAATAAACCTTGCTAAATAAATTTTACATTTCCATGTTTATATGAAAAAAATAAAATCCATAATAATCATGGATATGAACCCTTGAATTGGGTTGATTGAACCATTGATGGCTAACATACAATTTATAAATGATAATAATATCTTTGAACTTGGATAGAATAAGAGTATAATAAAAGAAAAAAAAGAAGAATAAGAGTATAATAAAAGAAAAAAAGAAAAATGGAAAGAGATTACCAAATATATAATAAGGGATAATAATTCTTTTTGTAATTTCAATTTATCTTTGTAAAATATAGAAACCGTTACGATTGTAAAGACAAGCAAGATAAGGTTACAACAGAAATAAATGCTTAGAAAAAATATCTTGAAAGGGAAGATTCTTTTACCTCGATAGTCAATAGAACCCATGATAAGTATGACGGAAATTCTAATATATAATAATCGATATATTTTATTTTCTTCCCTATCATGTTTAACCATGACGATTAGATAAATGCATCAAATAATTCATTGAATGAAAGGATAAGTAAACCATATGTTAAGAATAACTATACCAATATTGGTTTACCAATTGAAATATTTTTAAAAAAATGGTGTTATTTGGTGATGTTACAAGTGGTATCAGAGCATGGTTTAAACACTACGGCATTATGGGATCAAGGTGAATAGAAATTTTTCTTTTAACAAAATATATACATCTATAAACCTTTTACAAGAAAAATAATTGATGTCAATTGTGTTTTGCACATATTAGAATCGAATAACAAGGCATCATGGTTGAATAGCATGGTAAATCAACACCAATTGGACCACGAATGTATGTAGAACTAAACAATGATTAAACACTAGATAAATCTATAGGATTGTTGGAAACTATGTGTAACATAAAGAAAGAATTATAAACTCTCAAGGAAGATAAATAAAAACTACTCAAGGCTAGTAAAGAACAAGAAGAGTTAAATGAGATTCTTCTTAAAAATATGACTGATATGAAATATTTCAATGATGGGATTGTAAAGAACCTCACTTATACCGAGATTTTCCTTTAAACAAAAATAGAAATTAACCAATACATAATGCTCAAGAATCAACAATAATAAATGACATTGTTAGAAGTATCCATAAGATCAATGCTACCTTGGAAAATAAACAGGATGACCATCAATATTCCATGGTGGATATAGAAGGTATGATTAATAATAAACGTGTATCCATTTTAATAGACCCAACTGATGCAATTCTAAGTTATGTTTCACCTACAATAGTAGAAAGTTGTAAACATGAAAAAGTTAAATGCAAGAAACATTAGCTAGTAAATTAGCTATAGAAACAAAAAGAAAGGTTGTTGATTTGGTAAAACATTGTATGGTAAATATGGATGGAAGGGAAACTAAGTTAGAATTAAATTTTTTACCACTATAATCTTATGATCTGCTCATAGGCATGGATTGGTTGGAAAAACATTCAGTTATTGTAAATTGTTGTGATAATACTTTTAATTGTTTAGATGATTTTGGAAAAAGTAGAACAATAAAAGGAATACCATGGGGTGTGTCATTAAGACAGATCTTCACTTTATAGTTCAAAATAAATGTAGGTAAAGGATTTGATATTTATGTTGTGCATATGTTTGAAAGTGTTGAGAAAATGAACAAAATTTTGTTAATTGAAGACCCAATAATAAAATATTTCCAAGATGTGTTTCCATAAGAAATTCTATGATTACATCCTATATGGGACATAGATTTCACCATAGACTTAGTACACGTATCTGCATCGGTGTCTAAGGCCCCTTACAGAATGAGTACTCCATATTTGACTGAACTTAAGATACAACTTCAAGAACTCATAGATAAGTAGTATATCAGACCTAGTGTATCTCTATGGTAGCACCAGTCTTGTTTGTCAAAAATAAGGATGGAACCTTCAGATTGTGTATTGATTATAGGAAACTTAACAAGATGACAATTAAAAACAAGTATCCTTTACCCCGCATCGATGACTTTTTTTATCAATTCAAAGGAGCTAATTTTTTCTCTAATATATATCTACATTCAAGATACCATCAAGTTAGAATTACAGAGGAAGACATTCATAAAACTGCTTCTCGAACTAGATATGACACTATGAGTTTGTAGTGGTACCTTTTGGTTTAACAAATGCACCTGCTACATTTATGTGTTTAATGAACAGTGTGTTGAGAAAATATCTAGACAAGTCTATAATCATGTTTATCGATGATATATTGATCTACTAAAAAACCAAAGAAGAACATGAAGAACACTTAAGAATGGTCTTGTAGACACTTAGGGAGCATAAATTGTATGCAAAATCAAGTAAATGTGAATTTTATCAGGATAAAGTACAGTATTTGGGACATTTAATTTTGGTTGAAGGGATCTCAGTTGATCCAAAAAAAATTAAGGCCATCCTGGACTGGTTAGTTCCAAAGGACGTGTAGAATGTCCTATCTTTCATGGGAATCACAAGGTATTATTGTAGATCCATAGAAGGGTTTTCAAAAATTTCCTACCCAATAACCTCTTTGTAGAAAAAAGGAATCAGATTTAAATGGAAAGAAAAATGTCAAGAAAGGCTTGAAAATTTGAAACAGTCATAAACTAGAACACCTATATTGAAGATAGCAGACCCACATAAATATTGTGTGGTCTGTACTAATGCATCATTAGAGGGATTAGGATGAGTATTGTTACAAGATGGCCATGTGATTTCTTATGAATCACACAAGTTGAAACCTCATGAAAATAAATATGAAACACATGATCTTGAATTAACTACTATTGTACATGCTTTAAAAATGTGGCGACACTACTTGTTGGATAGGAATTTTTTGTTGAGAACTGATAATATCATCCTTAAGTAATTTTTTCGATTACAGAACTCAAATGAAAGATAGGAAAGATGCTTAGCTTTCCTAAGTGAGTATGATTTTGAGATAAAACATATTAAAGGAAAAGAAAACAAGATAGAAGATGCACTCAGCCAAAATCTAAATGCAATTTACAATAGTAACATACAAACTAATTTGAAACAAAGAATTAAAGAAGCAGTAGAAAATGATTAAATTTATAGAAAATTATAGGAAAAAATTTAGAATAATAAATCAGTTGAGGAAGAATCGAAATTCAGTTGTAATCGGGATGGTTTAGTGCAATATTAAAATAGAATTTATGCTCCAAAAAACACATATTTGAAGAATTTAATATTGGTTGAAGTACACAAGAAACCTTATTTGGGTCACCCGGGTTACCAAAAGACTATAACATCTTTGAACAAAGAATATTTTTGGCCTGGAATGAAAAAAAAAGAAGTTGAATATCTTTCTAAGTGTCTTGACTGTCTGCAAGATAAAGTCGATCATTGTCACTCAGCTAGATTATTGCAGCCAATACCCATTCCTGAGTGGAAATGGGAAGTAATCAGCATGGATTTTATTATAGGATTGACTATAAATAGAAACAAAATGACTCTAATATGGTATTAATAGAAAAACTTACTAAAGTTGCACACTTTGTCCGAGTGAAATCAACTCACAAAGATATAAACATTACATAGATTTTCATGAAGAAAATTTTTAGAATGCATGGTATACCAAAAATGTAATGGCTCCGTCATTACGACAATAAGCGACGTACAACGGGTCAAAAAGTAAAAAACTTTTAAAGTTGCATTGGGAAATTAAAACATCAAAATAAAGGAAAAATCATCGACACATCATTCCATCAATAAACATGGTGCACAAGGAATCATTCGCAGACCTCAACATATATCATATCATTTTCAATTTGTGCAAGTAGTCTAGAGTCTACAAAAGTCATTTGTTAATAATTTCATGGCGTAATTAAAGTTGTTAATTCATCATTCGTTAGTACATTAATGATGCAAGAAAGGGTTGTTAATGCTTCATATGACCACATAAGTGAAGGCGAAAGGTGAACAATTGTACACATAGTTACGTAAGCAAATCTAATCACAAACATAAATTAAACGTCGCCTAGAGTTGAGGCGCAAGAGTATCATCATTTGATTCATTGCGTAAAAGATATAAGGTCTAACCACCATTCACCACATCATAATTTCATTATGCGCAAGTAGTCTAAGAACTTTAACTAACATTCGTGACATAAAAACCAATTTTCAAGAAATCTAACTACTTAAATATATTTGGTGCACGCAATTAATCTAACAACTTAATCAATCATTAACATTAAATTCAGGATGCACGACTTATCATAAACTTCATTTTCAAGGTGCAAGGGAAATCTAATCACTCCATTCATTTACGTTATTCCAAAGTGCAAGGAGTTATAATTCTAAAACCATCATGAATATAAAATATAACCCTTAATCATTTCGCTCGTAACAAGGACACAATTCACTACCTATAAGGCTAACCTTCCTTCACCACCTCTATAGTTTTTCCAATACTCTGCTTATTAAGGTGACTTTACCCAAGTCATAATTAACTCAGTTCTAAAGCATTGACAACTTGCAATCATCTTTATCCTTACCAATTTAATATCAAATTCCAAATTTCGATTTGTGTGAGCTAGAGCTAGGATTACGCACTTGTATCCATCTATATGATTATATTCAGTTATTATAATAAAGAAAAGTTCATTTTCATTTAAATATCCTCCCTATTATATGGTGAACCGAAGAAATTTAACTGTAGGGGTGACACAAGCATTATAATAAAGAAAAGTTCATTTTCATTTAAATATCCTCTCTATTATATGGTGAACCGAAGATATTTAACTGTAGGGGTGACACAAGCAGAACAAAAAGGCTATGAAGTAGGAGAATAGGTTAGAGGTTAACGATTTGGGGTTTAAGGGAAACCATCTAACATATAAATAATTGTGCAATGAAGTTTCTCGCTTACTACACCTTTTTTTTACATAGTTATTGGAGAAAATGCACCACAACTTCCCATGCACAATTAGAAGGTCGAATAATGCATGCCTAAGAGAATTATAGTCCTAAGTTGTTAAATTTTTCAATTTCATCTCTGGTCAATGAGGAGTATTCAAAAATCATTAAGGGTTGGACCTTGACAAACAAGGAATACCAGGGTTCCATAGGCACAAAGTTTTGTACTAGCGATAATACAAGAATCAATAGTATCTAACAGAAGAGTCTCATCAATGAGAAGGGTTGTATAATGTGGAATGTATCTCAATGATGCGTAAGGTACAATGATTATCAAAGAGGTCATTCGGGTCCCACATTTTATTTTTAAGAAAGGATTTTTATCTACGTTGGTGGAAGAATCTAGATGTCAGAATCAATCAATTCCAGATTTAATCAAAGTAAGACAATATCTCTTATCGATGATCATCTAAGAAACCTTTAGGTAGAATTACATAATAAGTCAACACGCAAGGACACAATCTCATTCGACATTGTAATTAAATCTGTCACTGAGACTGACAGTCTGAAAGCCTGTCGTCGCATAAGGATGTGCAGCTTCTAAATACTCTAAATTAAGCGAAACTCCCGCCAGTATACATCCCTTCCTGAAACTGGCTCGGGCTTGTAGCTGGCTTCACTGCTTGGCAATTGATTATCATGATAATCATCCTGTGATGCTCCTGTAGCTTGAGTGATAACGGTAGTATGGCCTGTAAGTATAGATGGGGAGTAGGCAAAGCCATATTGGCATGGGCGAATATCAGACGATAACGAGAATTGGAATGCTCGTTTGGTGAAGTAGGAATCAACTCTTGGATTCGATTGTCGGTTGCAGTCCAAAGTGCCAAGGGATTGAGGCTGGGGAGACATATAGTAATCCTCTAAGAACCAAATTTATCAATGAGCCCAAAAAGAAATAAAAGGAAAAGTATTCACAAATACGTAGAGTGTTTTGGGACTGGCGAGAAAATAAATAGCAGAGATTGTGTTCACAGAGACGCGAAGGGATCGCGAAGCCAGTAGAGGTAAATTTTCTGTGTGAGCTGGTGTAGTGGGTGCATGCACAAAATTACGTGTGAAACTTCTTTCCGTTAGTTAATTTACAACGAACAGAAAACTCATAACTTGTGACAAGCTCCCTCCCTTTTCCTTCAACGCCCACTTTTCCACGCTTCCCTACAAGTATATTTTATTCTAACTTGGATAAAGTGTGGTACTAAATTGAATGCAAGAAGGTTGGTCACGCCCTTCAACACAGTTCCAACTCCAAAAGTGGACTGATCGGGTTTGTTGTAGTTTACGGTTTTTATTGTGAGACCGTATCATATTTCGTGGTGCCATTTTAATCTTCTCTCTCCAATGTTATTCGGTTGCTTGACTGTAAAATTCATTCTCATCTTGCAAATGTCATTTTGTATTAAAATCAAGTGAATCTGACACGGTCTTCTTTATTTAAATTTCGGAGCAGGGGATCTCATCAAGGATGGAAACGATTTGGTTTAAACAGTGATCACTCCTTAAAAATATCAGAGAAATGGGATCTCTCCCAGTGGGAAAATGATTGGTTCAACAGAGGTCAATTTATTTTAAAATCTCAGAGAAATGGGATATCGCCCAGTATGAAAACAATTGGTTCAAACAGCGGTCAATTTCTTTTAAAACCTTAGAGCAAGGGGATCTCGCCCTATAGAAAACAATTGGTTCAAAACAATGGTCAATTTCCTTTAAAATATCACCAAGTGGAAAACAATTTGTTTAAAACAATGTTTAAATTCTTTTAAAATCTCAGAACATGGGATCTCGCTAAGTCAGAAAACAATTGGTTTAAAACAATGTTCAATTTCTAATAATCGAAAATGGAGGACCGCCCATCAAAATTTATCTAAAATTTACACAAAAAAACTTGCCCAGCTTGAAATTAGAAAAATCATCACAATTACAACAATATTTGAGTCCATTTACATTTTAACTAATTACAAATGCAAATTTTACACATGCATACGGTAACCGAAGGCGAAGAATCCGACGTGGTTTTCTCGTGTTTGCGCTCCATCCAGCTCTTGCTTGCTAATCGTTGAGACCTCACCGGTACCTCCCAACCAATTCTAGGGGTACTTTTCTTCCCACTGAGCTCCCCAAGCCACAAAGGGGCCACGCACACCAACCAAAGAAATCTAGCTCCTAGGTCGCCTTGCAAGCTCAAGTTACCACTCTCTATTCTATTTGGGTATACCAACTCCCACAAGAAAAATCAATCAAGAGAAAAATATGGCAGCATAACCTTATGCTTACCAGTAGTCCTCCATTCTCATTCCCTTCCATTTCTTTTATAGAGTTATTCTTAATGACCTTGTCAATTGCACGTTAAATTTTTTTTATTAAAATTTTTATTAGGAACGATTCTCCCCCGTACACTTGACACCCAATCCCTTAGTTGCACTAGAAATTCATTTAATTTATTAAATTAATTTTCCAATTTTGTCCACCCACCTAAAAGCGTTCCTAAAAATGCTCCTTAATGTCCCTTTATTCCCTCACATTCCCTTAATGACTGACATCTTTCTTAAATCTTAGTTGAGTTCTAAATTGGAAAGTTCTCTAGAGTACATTCCCTTCTATGTTCCACATTCCTTTTGTATTTAAGTTCCCCCTTTTTTTGTCTAAGTTCTAAATTAGCAAGTTTTGCACATAGCCAGTAATTAAATTTTTGATAAATTATTTCTCCTTTAATTTTTTAAATTTGATTTTTCTTCATCCCTCATTTTATTAATTGATTAATTAGTTTTAAATTTGATTTTTCTAAATTCAACTAGGCTTAGAAAAAACTGGTTTTAAGGGAAATTTTATAATTATTAAACTTTACTCATACAATATTTATTTTAAGGCTGACCAAGTCAAAATGAAATATTGTTTTCCAAGTGCCTATGTTCATTGACTCATCAGTGTTAAAAAATTTGACATTCCCTTCAAGATGCACTGCGTGCTCTAAGGGTGCCACTCGCCTTTTGACTGATTTTGGTAGACGTCAAGCCCTTGGATTCAATACTTCGTTAGGTGACCTTGTGGGAGACTAAGGGCCTCTAAGGAATAAGGACCATACCTTATTTCACTCCCCTTAGAATCTTTGTGAGTGATTGTCTAAGTCTTCCCTCACAACATCGTGGATCTCTCGAACTAGGTAATCATTAACCTATAGTTTTAGCCACAACAGGTGTGCTAGTAGGTTATGGAAGGGTTTCTACCACACCTCTCCCTCAATATCTCTGGTTTTCATGCATGGCCCCTTTACTCCAAATGTGAGTCTAATTAGCAAGAAATCATCATCATGCATCCATCAACGAACATGTCAGTGATCCATAAACAACATCATAATATACCAAATCATATGACACATTTGAAATAATAGAAACACTCAAACCATATACAGTCCACTCCCTGACTTGATCTGGATTCCAAGGAGGTCCATCAATGCCATCAACGTCCTCAATCTATCAAGATTCATACACACTCAGGAGAAACCAACCAATATCACCTGTCTATACATAATAACATAACATGACATCTTAATCCACAGTCTCAACATCATAATCCATAAGAGAAGAAGTCAATCATATAATGAATCGGATCACTTGCATGCAAGTGTCCTCAAAGAATAAGTCACATCAGGTGCGTGCAAGAGAGGGATGTTAAAAAAACTATAATTTCAGACAGGGAAACGAAATTCACTTCAAATTTCTGGAAGGCCTTTTTAAGTGGTTTGGATACTCAGTTAAATTTTAGCACCACATATCATCCTTGAACTAATGGTCAGACCGAAAGATCTCACCAAATTGTAGAGGATGTGTTGCATATGTATATAATGGATTTCCCCACAAAGTGGGAAGAATACCTTCATCTAGTTGAGTTTGCATATAATAATGGTTATCATACATCTTTAAAGATGAGTCAATTTGAAGTGATGTACAATAGGAAGTGTCTAACACCTATTAGTTGGGATAGCCCAATTGACAGA
>ML782242.1:495726-514503 GCA_009831015.1 Picea engelmannii
AAAAAAAAAAAAAAACTAAAAAATGCATAGGAAAGACAAAAGATTTTTGTAGACCTAAAAAGAACACATGCAAAATTCAATACAGGAGATCATTTTTATCTTGAATTTAAACTTAGAAACAGTTCAATAAAATTGGGAAAGAGTACCAAATTGGCACCATGGTATTGTAGGCCATTACAAGTGCTTGTCAGAATGGGGCCAGTGGCCTATCATCTTGTACTTCAAGCCAATTTAAAATTTCACAATGTGTTTCATGTCTCATTGTTAAAGAAGTATGAGCATCATGTAAATCATATTGTAAATTGGAATGTGACTCGGGTGGACCCAGAAGGAGAGTTCAGGTGGAACCGCTACGTATTCTCGACAAGAAGGAAATTATGTTGTGAAATTGAGTCATTTCTTAGCTTAAAGTGTAGTGGAGGCACTTTAGTATTGAGGAGGATACTTGGGAAATGGAATAAGCTATTAGGAAGGCATATCCATTCCTATTCTAGAGTTGAAATGCTCAGATTAGACCACCGAGGATGGTGTTCATTTCAAGGGGGAGATGATGTAATGTCTCTTCATTTATAAACATTTAAATATTTTAATTTTTGATGGTTTATGTTGTGAAAGTTTTTGGAAAAATACTTATGTGAAAATTATATCATCATAAACATTGAGGATGATGAATATTTTTTGTAAATATTATTTTTAATTTATTTTATTTAAATAGAAACAAATTGATTAGAGAATCCAGTTACGAAAGTAAATAATTATTCCATGGGTGAGTGAAAAGGGATAAAAACCACCATAGTAAATATTGTCCATGAGCCAAAGTGGAAGCCTACTCCCAAATATGTGGGATGTGAGGGAACAAGATGGCACAAAGTTAGGCCAAGAAGATTCCCTAGGGTTAGAGATGAGGCTAACTTGAAAAAAGACCTAGGAAAACCATTTTTATTTGGATGGTTAAAAAGAAAAGACAAGTATAGAGGAGGGAGGACATTGTTGAGTACTTGTGAGGAGAATTTGAGTTTGATGGTTCTGAGAAAGAATCAAACTCTGATATTTATGAAGAAGGTTATACAATTTTTAGTCCCTAAGGAATAATGATTTAGGATCGGCGGTGACAGGAACAAGTAATCTGGTTGTTCAGGTCTATGATTGGAAGGAACTGGTTCTCTAATCAATTTGTTTCCACTCTTGAAGCAGACCCAGATATGTTTTCTATAATTTATTATTTTATTCTAGTTATGAATTATTACATTGCAATAGTAAAGACTATAAGCCTATAGTAATTGTTATAGTAGAGAAAGTGAAATCCTTTCTTTTCAAAGGATAGTTTCTTTTAAATAGATTATTTTCAGAAATCGTTTTGTTATCAAGATCAAAATAGTGTATCTTGAAATAAAATATAGTTACAGTAAGTAAAAATATACAAACGGTGATAAAATAAAATATATCTTGAAGAGAGGTATAGGTTTATTTTATTTGGAGATTCATTTCAAATTCATTTTAGATAGAACAACATGATAGTTTCACAAAAAAGGAATCCCATAAAAATTGTTGGACCACACAAAGACTCATACAAAACTTTCTTTAAATAATTACTAGAAAGCCAAGAAAGGTAATTAAATTTATAGGGTTTATATACATACATATACAAGAATAACTAGAGTGGAAAATAGTATAAAAAAATAACTCGGGTAAGGAGTATGGAAGCCATATGATAAAATAAATGGAAGCAATTGTTCAAAAATAGAAACAAAATCTAAAAAATGCATAGGAAAGACAAAATAGTTTTGCAAACCTAAAAAGAATACATGCAAAATTCAATATAGGAAATCATTTTAATCTTAAATTCAAACCCAGAAATAGTTCAATAAAATTGGGAAAGAGTACCAAGTTGGCACCACGATATTGTAGGCCATTTCAAGTGCTTGACAGAATGGGGCCAGTGGCCTATCATCTTGTACTTCAAGCCAATTTAAAATTTCACAATGTGTTTCATGTTTCATTGTTAAAGAGTTATGAGCATGATGTAACTCATATTGTAAATTGGAATGTGATTCAAGTGCAACCACAAGGAGATTTTTAGGTGGAACTGCTACATATTCTTGACACGAAGGAAATTATGTTGTGAAATTGAGCCATTGCTCAGGTTAAAGTGTAGTGGAGGCACTTTAGTATTGACGAGGATACTTGAGAAATGGAATAAGTTATGAGGAAGGCATATCCATTCCTATTCTAGAGTTGAAATGCTCATATTAGACCACCGAGGATGGTATTCAATTCAAGGGGGAGATGATGTAATGTCCCTTCATTAATAAACAGTTAAATATTTTAATTTTTTATGGCTTATGTTGTGAAAGTTTTTGGATAAAGACTTATGTGAAAATTATATCATCATAAACATTGAAGATGATGGATATTTTTTGTAAATATTATTTTTAATTTATTTTATTTAAATAGAAACAAATTGATTAAAGAATCCAATTACAAAAAGTAAATAATTATTCATGGGTGAGTGAAAAGGGATAAAAAGCACCAAAGTAAATATTTTCCATGAGCCAAAGTGGAAGCCTACTCCCAAATATGTGGGATGTGAGGGAACAAGCTAGCACAAAGTTAGGCCAAGAAGATACCCTAGGGTTAGAGATGAGGCTAACTTGAAAAAAGACCTAGGAAAACCATTTTTATTTGGATGGCAAGACGTTGTTGAGTACTTGTGAGGAGAATTTGAGTTTGACTCTAATATTTCTAAAGACAATTATAGAATTTTTAGTCCCTAAGGAATAATGATATAGGATTGGGAGTGACAGGAACAAGTAATCTTAGTTGTTCAAGTCTATGGCTAGGAGGAATTGGTTATGTACTCAATTTGTTTCCAGTCTTGAATATGTTTTCTATAATTTATTGTTTTATTCTAGTTATGAATTATTATATTGCATTAGTAAAGACTATAAACCTATAATAATTGTTACAATAGAGAAATTATAGTTCTAAAAATTGTATGTATTCTTTTGTCTTTATACTATTGTATTAGAGTATAGTTGAATGTTGATAAAATGTTTCTTTCTGAGAAGAATATTGATTATATTATTGCAACAAGAAAATAATAATAGAACTTTTAGAAAAATTTAGTTGTAAAGAATTTATTTTTATTGTAAAAAGGGAAAGCAAAGACTTTATTTACTTTTCTTATATACAAGAGAGTTATAACAATCTTTTCTTTACAAAGGATAGTTTCTTTTAAATAGATTCTTTTCATAAATTGTTTTGTTATCAAGATGTTTTGTTATCAAGATTAAAATAATGTATCTTAACCTTGATAAACTAAAGTACATCTTGATGAAAGATATAAGTTTATTTAATCGAGTCATTTCAAATTCATTTTAGATAAAAAAAAACATGATCATTTCAGAGAAAAGAATCCCGTAAAAATTGTTGGACCACACAAAGATTAGTACAAAACTCTCTTTAAATAATTACCAGAAAGTCAAGAAAGATAGGAATCCCATTAAAATTGTTGGACCACACAAAGACTAGACTAGTACAAAACTTTCTTTAAATAATTATCAGAAAGCCAAGAAAAGTAATAAAAGTTATAGGGTTTATATACATATATATATAAACAGGAATAACTAGAGTGGAAAATAGTATAAAAGATAACTCGAGTATGGAAGCCATACAATGTCAACTCAAACATATGATAAAAACCTTGTATTTCTATTAATCAAAACGATGTTTCGTCGACCCTAATAGACAAGGGTACGAACCATCTAACTAATGGCGGAATGTTTTTGCTCAGACCGAAATAAGGAAGAAATATTTTTATAAACTACAAATAATTGCAATAATCTTTAAAGTATTTTCTTAATTAAAGTTGGATGTATTTTTATGAAGTTTAAGTCATAATTATCATATTTAAATTAAAATTGTTTTAGTTGAGTAAAGATAAGTTCTTTATTATTGTTTCTACTTCTGATATAAGAGTAACCACCATGGTAGGTTTAAAAGAGATTTAAAAATAAAAATATCATTAAATTATCAATATTGATAAAATTAAATGTGATACTTATAAAATTGAAAGATAAGAAAAAACAATGAAATCATTAATAAAAAGAAGTTGAAAAGGTTTTATAAATATTAATTTAATTGATAATCTTTATAATAAAATTGATTACCCAAAAACATATTAGCAAGAATAAATTTATAAAATTGTAATACAAATAAAATTGAGAATGATCACTATTTCCTTCTAACTTATCTTATCTTCAATAATATAAATCATAATTTTTGTAAATTGTATAATTTATTACCCTTTAAAACCTCAATCTTAATTTGAATTCACGAAGCTTAAATATAAAAGTATTGGAATGAAAGATTATTATACATGAAAATATTACTATTCTTAAAACATTAAATAAAAATTTGTTATAAAAAAATAAATTCTATGAGATTTATTCTTTACCTCATATTTCCAATAAATAATAATTATTATGTAAATCCATTTTAAATTAATCATATAAAAATCAATCAGTTTTAGACTATTAAAAATCTCCAACTCAAATATTTTATAGACTGAAATTGGCTTTCAAAGAACTTTGGTCGACACAAAGAAAATCCGCCTAAAAATATGGATGCATTATTAGTGACCCATATTCCCATATTCCTTCTAGAATCTTTGATAATGCAATTGTAAGATCTTCAAAAACATTAATTTCAATTTGGCATGCATGTTTTGTGACATCAATGTAAAACAAACAATTTATGTGAGAATGATTGAGTGGTAGAATTAGAAGCAAAGATAGCCTTAGATTTAGAAAAAGACAGTTGAAAATTATTCAATGGTGAATTTAGAAGCAAAGCTAGTCTTCAATTTAGAAAAAATAAAACTTATAAATAAAAGAGGAATAATCTTATGAGGTATTAAACATTTTTTTTTCTAGTTTTATATGATTACTCTATATTTATATATAGTTATGTGATAAAGTCAAATCCTACTAGAGCCATTGGATTTAGAAAGTTTATTTTTGTAAAGTAGTCAAAGTACATATGTAAGAGATGAGACAGTCTTCATCTTAAATTACATTTACATTGAATTTTAAAGAATACATAATACATTTTTTTATAAATTAATAAAAGATAAAAATATATTTAATATAATTTTTTATAAATTAATAAAAAAAAATACAAATACAAATATATTATGTAGAGAAAACATTGAAATATAACAAAAATCACTTTCAATATTATTAATTAAATAGTGAGTGGTAAAAAAATTATGTATTATCTATTTTTTTTTGAAATATTTTTAAAATTTGTAATAGTTAGTTTCACAAATAAATGTAATCATTTACTTTTTTTTCTTAATTAAGTTTAAAAGTATTTTTTTAATGAAATGTAAAGATATAGTTATAAATTCAAATTACATATTTAATTGTTAATTTACATTTTTATTTTTTTCTTGATTAAATGTATGTTTTTTATGTTTTTTTCTTGATTAAAATTAAATGTGTTTTTTTAATGGAGTTTAAACTTATGATTATATATTGAAATTGTTTTATAGAGTAAAAATAGGTTCTTTGTTGTTAATTACTATAAATTTAAAAGAGGTTTCAATTAAAAGATTTTGGAGATTTTGAAGTTTGGCCATTGAAACATAAAAAAACAATTAAATTATTAATATTGATAGTATTAAACCTTTCATCTTTAAAATTTTTAATGATTATAAAAATATAATGAAATCATTAATGAGAATAAGTTGAAATATTACAAATATTTTATAAATCTTAATTTAATTATTCAAAACTATTTTCCAACATTATAAGCTTAAAAAACAAAACGAATATCACCAAAATATTTACCAATGTTTATAAATTTTATGATGAAATTGATAGTTAGATTAATAAGTCAATCCATGAAGTTAGGTAACACTTTTTGGGAAAGACATGAGGAAATTGAGATATTTTTAAGCTCAATATTGATCTACAAACCCTCAATCATGATTTTTTAATAAACATAAAAAAACCTCAATCAAGGTCTAGTGTTGAGTTAAACAAATTCTTGATAGAGCTTCAATTTTCACTTATCTCCAAATTGAAAACAATTCTATGGTCACTCATATTCTTTGGAGAAATCTCTTTTATAATGTTTGATTTCATTTTCTACAATAAGCATTTTAAAAAATATAAACAAAAAAATGAATGGAAAAAAGTCTTCATTAAAGTTGTCTAAATATTCTACTTTTTGAACTTTTTCACCTGAATTCTTAAATATAAATAGGAACACTTGGATTATAGAAACTCAACCACTCAAATTTACATTTCCAATAATTATTTTGTTAAATTTTAAATAAAATAAAAATAAAATAAAATATTTAAACTATACTTTGTTTACTCATCTTGTTACATTATTTTCAAACAAATAAAAAATACTCATATAAAAACTTGACATCAAAGTTCAAGTTGTCTTCAATAACAAGATTTAAATTAAATTTGTTTTATTTAAAGAAAAATTAATTGATAAAAGCTCATTGCAATGCATATTTTTTTTACTCTATCTCAATTATTAAAAAAAATTACCACTTTTTTATAATTTGTATCCACCTTGTATCCACTTTTTTTACATTTCCAATAATTATTTTGTTAAATTTTAAATAAAATTAATAAATAAAATAAAATATTTAAACTATACTTTGTTTACTCATCTTGTTACATTATTTTCAAACAAATAAAAAATACTTATATGAAAATATAGTAAACATGACATCAAAGTTCAAGTTGTCTTCAATATGTTTTATTTAAAGAAAAATTAATTGATAAAGGCTCATTGCAATGCATGTTTCTTTTACTCTATCTCAATTATTTAAAAAAATTACCACTTTTTTATATTTTGTATCCACCTTGAATGGCAAAAGAGATGGATCTTCTGCACCTAAAACGTGGAAAAAGTATACTTGATTTACTATTACATTTTTTTATTTCATCTTTCCTCGCCTTTTTCATTAACCTTCTCATAGAACCGAGTGTTCAATATGTCTACGAAGTAAAGTTGGCAATTAGTTTGATTGAGCTATTTTCAAAAGCTAAATCTACAAAGATCTGGATTGAGGCATTTGCAAATCTTTCTTAATCTTTCGATTTAGGTTTTTAAAAAATTTTAATGGAAAGTTTAAAATCCAAAAATATATTTTCCTTCTTGTAAAATTTTATTAGTAAAATTTTATTAACTGTAATTTTTATGATGTGAATTTTTTTCATTTGATGTTCATTTATCTAATAGTTTATCTTCTTTCTTTTTTTAATTTTATATTATATTTGTAATTTTATTTTTTTAATTTTATATTATATTTGTAATTTATTTTCTTTTAAAAGGAGATTGAATTTTTTTCTATAAAAAAAAATTAATAACATAAAAAATACAAAATTAAAAGATTATATTGAATTTTTTCCATTGTTTCAATGGGGCTAAGAAAGAAAAAAAATAGTAAAAAAAAAATGATAAAAAAAAAAAATAAGTGAAATCTTTCTTCATATTTTATTTTATTTTTTTTTTTTATAAAAAAGATATTTTTGGTTTTTCAATTTATATAAATAATTAAAAAATATTAATGAGAACACAAAACTGTATAAAATATGATTCAAATATTAATTGGTCACCTTAAAAATATAAATAAAAAATATAATTTTCCAAAAAAAATAGGATCTACTAAATTATATGTAAATCATTCTCTTATATTTTATTTTTGAAAATTATATATTGAGCAGTGAATTACTTAAAATTGAATTATTTAATTAAATCTAAATTTAACACAGTAAATAATATTTATATTTGCTTAACCCAAGATAACATTTGCAAGCTAATATCCTAAACTAGTCAGTCATTGTGTAGAGTCCATCAAAAAGATTATATATATATATATATATATATATATATAGTCTTATACATGAGATCAAATGATAACATTTAAATTTAACTTACACTACCTTGAATAAAATAAAACTTAAAAAAAAAATACCAAATTTTACAATTATCTTTAAAAGAATTTTTTACAACTAGAGTGAAGAATATATATAAAATTCAATATCTAATGTAAAATTGACGCATGGTATTTTAAGAATAATTTATTTTTAGATCAAATTGTATGTAGCTAATACTTAGTTTATACTAGCAAAAACTTATAACTTGGCAAGAATCAAGATCTCTGCAAAAAACTTTCATATGGAATCCCACACCCTACTCCCCTTGCTGTTTTGAATATGTAACATTTCAAGAGAAAGCACTTATACTTAACCATTAATCCAATATAACCTTTAAAAAGAAAACACTTATGCTTAACCATTAACCCACCACAAATAATAATAATAAATAAATAATAAATAATAAAAAAACTAAAATAAATTTAAAGTTGAATCGGTCACCAAACAAAAATATAAATATATATTTTAACCAACAAAAATACATATATATATATTTAAAATTGGATGATGTCGTGGCAAGGACATAGTCCCGCACCAAGTCATCGTATCCTCGAGATAGAGGGATAACTATAAAGACCACGTGGATACTTGATACATTTATTAGGAAAACGAAATTACAGAAAGCCACCCTGCACCATTCATATTTTTTACTATTTACATGCAGATGAAACATTATATATACTCTACGTAAAATCCCACGCCATCATATCGCTAATATAGTATAATATACTGAGCACACATACAAATCTTAATTTTAATTTAAAGCCAGTTTCCATTGGCGTGGAAAGAGGTTTCTCAACCAGTCCATCCACGGTGCCGCCGGATCTTCATGACTCCCGTCTTTGTATTCTTCATCGGTGGGGAACGTCCGTGTTGCGGGGATCGTCTCCATCGTCGGGATCGACAGTTCCGTGGGGATCGACCGTTCCGCGGAGAACGACCGTTCCGTGGGGATCGACCGTACCGCGGGAAGCGTCCGCGTCGCCGGGATCCAGTCCGTCCATGCTGCTGCCGGATCTTCATGCCTCCCGTCTTTGTATTCTTCATCGGCGGGGAACGTCCGCATCATGGTGGTCGATCGGGCCACGGGGAGCGTCTGCATCGCGGGGATCGACCGTGCCGCGGGGAGCGACCGTTCCGTTGGGGTCGACCGTGCCGCGGGGAGCGACCATTCCGTTGGGGTCGACCGTTCCGTTGGGGTCGACCGTGCCGCGGGGAGCGACCGTACCGCGGGGAACGACTGCACCATGGGGATCGACCGTGCCGGGCGGAAGCCTATGATGTACTCTGTGGACCTAACCGGAAGCCCATCATCATCTTTGGGCTTTTGCTCGAAAGCATCTTGGAGAATCACAGAACCGACCTCCTCATTGTTTTCTTGTTTGCTGAGAGCAAGAAGATTAGTCCTTGTGGCATCTCCCAACAGGGAGAGGGAGAGGAGAATGGGAAGCAACAAAATTAAGACAAACCGCGCCATGGCAGAAATGATGAATGATATGATGAGCACGATGTCGAGGAAATATATAGAGACAACGGCGGCCGCGGGGAAGAAGAGTTAACGTTGTAAGTGCGGAGGGACGCATGCCCTACTGAAATAAAAAATAAAACTCACTGTTTTATATTACGATGTTGTAATAGTAGAATAAAGTTTAACCATCTTTTTCCAAGAAATTTATATAGGGTATAAATTCCTTTACAATATGTGGCAACAAGATCAGTGCGAGGGTAATGGTAAACATTCCATTACAAGAAACAGCAATGTTTCGAAGAAACTAACCAAGAAATGTAATAAGTAAGAGCGTATGAGGGAAGAGAAACTAGCTAATACTTGCATAGCTGCGGAGTATCCACTAAAAAGTACAACTATCACTATTCAAAGATATTAATAAAAGGAGATGGGACTCTCTTTCCCACTATCTCAGTGAGTGGTAGACTGAAAGCCTCCTTACCATTTCATTTAGAGCCTTCTTAGAGAGGGCATCAGCCTCTCTATTGTGAATTCTAGAAATGTGATGGAAGCTGATATCAATGAAGTTTCTAGACAATTCCTGCGTTTTTTGTTTCCAACACTCAATATTGACTGAATGAAGATTGTTTTTAAGATTTATCCAATCAATAATAACTCTCTAGTCACCAAGGACTTTTAAGTGGTTGATTGACCATAAAGATGCCAGAGTGAGAGATGCCCATAAACCCATAAGTTCAGCTTTTGTATTAATTCCCGCTCCACAATTGATTAGAGAGAGAACGGTTGCCGCGGGGAAGAAGTGACAACGTTGTAAGTGCGGAGGGACGCATGCCCTACTAAAATAAAAAAATAAAACTTACTGTTTTATATCACGATGTTGTAGTAGAATTATCTAAGTTTGTTTTAAAAAAGTTATTATATAAAAGTAATAATTAAAGATATGAGATCTAATATTTAATTTCATATTTTATAGCCTTAATTTTTATATGGTTTTAATATTTATTTTTATATTTTATAACTTTAACTTCAATATTATATTTATAACTTTAACTTTTATATTTTATAACTTTAAATCTACGATGTTGTAGTAAATTAAAGTTTCACTGTTTAAAAAAAAAAAAATTAAATATATGAGATTTAATATTTTGTTTAATATTTAGTCTTATATTTTATGATATAACTTTAATCCTACGATGTTTACTCGGATTAAAGTTTCACGATATAAGTTTGTTTTTAAAAAGTTATTATATAAAAATGTTTTAAAGGAGTGGTTTAGAGATGTTGTAGCATGCTTTATTATTATTATTCGTGTTTGTTTTTTATATAAAGAAATATAGATTTTTAACTCAAAGTTGTTTATATTTCACAATTCAAACCAATTCTTATATGATTCAATAGGATGCTCTATATAATCACTCTTGGTTTCTAATTGCTATCAATTGTAAGAAGCAAAGGTGACTTGGTTTCTAATTGCTATCAATTGTAAGAAGCAAAGGTGACTTCATAGAAGGAAAAAAAAAAATTTAACGTGATAATAAAAAACCATATTAGGAATATTTATATAAACAATTTTCAAGGTGGGGTAATAAAACATAATATGTGTAGTTGTTTTATGAGATTTTTATTAATTGTTTTGTTATGAATGTTATAGAATACACATTTTCTTGGTGTGATTTGAAATGGATCATTATATAATTTGTTATCTATTTTGGTATTTTTTAAGTGGAAAAATTGAATTGGCTTGTAGGGTTTATTTTAATTTAATTAAAATTTGTTAAAATTATGAGACATCATTATGGTTAAGGTGTAGGAAAGCAACCTTGGTTTGAAAAAGAGTGGTTTAGATATTTTGTAGCATGCTTTTCTTTTATGGTTATTGCTATTATCAATTTTTTGTTTTTAATATCAAAAAATATAAATCACAACTCCAAGGTTGTTCATATCTCACAATCCAAGAAAATTCATATATGACCCAATGGGGTGCTCCATATAGTCAACGCCCAAGAAAAAAACCCTCTTAAATGAGCCTCTCACATCTATGAAAGAAAATAAAATTAAAAATTAAAAAAAAATCATAATCTATCCCTAACATATCCATCCATCAAGCCAACCTTGTAATAAAAAACCATAAAAGGATTATTTTTGCGTTAGGAAAATCCATATAACCAATTTTCAAGATGTGGGAAATAAAACTTAATATGTCTGTCTAGACGTATATGGCGTGCCCTCATGGAGACTACATGGATAGCCCCATCGTCGCTCTAGTTGTTGCATGGCAACTCCCATGGATCTTATGGATACCATAGAATAAAAACCTCTCACGGTGATCCAAAATGGATCATTATATAATTTGATCCAGGTGGATATTGGTGGCCACCCACCTGTTCCAAATTCCAACTGGCTCATCTTGACAGTTTTCAATTCAGCACGTTTCTCTGCAATGGGGACATATGTTTGTAATTGTGGGTTTTTCACTTCTAGGGATGTCTTGAAACCCTATATAGCATCCAGGTGGATAATGGTGGCCGCCCACCTATTCCAACTGGCTTATTTTGGAAATTTCCATGTCAGTACATCTTTTTGTACTTCCAGGGTCATTTTGGGGCCCTAAACATTGTTTTCTTGGCTTGTCGTACTCAAACTGTCAATTAAGTGAAATTTTGACAATATAATGTGTGGTTATCGAAAATACCTTTCCAACAGGCTATCACAAGCCTAAAACGGATATCGTTTTCAAAAGCTACAACCCAGGGAAGTTGATGTACTAACTTACCCCAACGGGGCCCACGTGACTTTTGGTGCTTCTTCTCCTAGGGTTAGGTTTTTTTATGTCTAGGGTTTTGGCATCCATGTTTATCATACCTTCAGAGCCTCATTGTACTGGTCATCTTCTTGCGAATGAGTGTAGCCTTCACATCTCTTCTCAGAGATAAAGCTACCACCATTATAGTGAGTCTTGCACTCTGTATTTTTACAGTCTCTGTACATTTCTTTTATTAATAGAAATCATGTATTGTTTTATTTCTCTGTTTCTATCAATTTTTATGTGTATTTCATTGTAATATTTTTTCTTTCATTTCATTTCGAAAATAATCTGGATCAGTGGTATCAGAGCAAGTTGCTCTTGATCGTTTTTTAGTGCATGTACCTGACGAGGTCTGAGTATAGCACTGGGAAGTGCATGTACGAATGACATTGGGAAGTGGTGCGACTTCCACAAAATCCCTTGGCACAATACCGATGAATGTCGCTTGAAACAGTGATTGGTGGTTGAGGTAAAAGAAAAGGAGTCGAACCCTGATTTAAAATCTAATCCAGAAAATATTGAAAACAAACAGATCATCGACGTAGACCCCACTGCTATTGTCGTGACCACAACAACTCAATCAGAAGAACCAATAGATCTTAAAGAGGGGGAGCTCTTCTTCCATTCATAAATGTGGGTGAAGGGTGAAGGTGCATTTCATTGTTGATAGCAGCAACCAAAAAAACCTCATCTCAGTTGAGGTTGTCAAACAGATGGGGTTGTCTACAACACCACACCCGCATCCATACAACATTGGGTGGCTTCACCAAGGACAAGATCTCTGTGTCATCCAACAATGTCGCCTGTCCTATGGCATCCAACCCTTCAAGGATGATGCGGTGTGTGATGTTTCCCCTCTTGATGTATGTGATGTTGTTTTGGGCCAACCATATAATATAATAATACAATTTATTTTTAAGGTCACAGCTAATTTAGACACCAAATTGGTGTATGATACCCCCTCTGCCCAGCGATTTGACTGGTAAAGTCTAAGGAGGTATACATACCCTACCCCCCTCTGGATCTGAACTTATGACCTCTTAGGAGGAAACACATGTTCTTAACCATTAGGCCCACTTAGGCTGTGGAAACGTCATGTTGTTTTTTAGTCTTGACCCCATAGTGTCATTATTACTTTGGGGGGTCATCTCGACAACATACCAGAGGTAGTTTCGACTATTGTTCCACCAAAACAATGTTGCAAGGTAATCTCTTACACTGCAAAATTCATCTTCTTCACAATCTGTTCAAAGAACGCACAAGGCCACTTCAACCACTACAGCCTCAACACCTTCTATCCAACAGAAGCAGATTGTGGAAGAGAAAGAAGATATTGTTTCTTCACCTACGATGGTGCTTACAAAATGCCTCGTCAAGCCCAGAGACAACAGGTTCATGGAACAGATTCAACCCTGCCAGCAAAAGGTTCGTGACAGCCTTCCACAGGCGAAGCAGTGCAACTTCTCCAACAAGGCATGCAGCTCACCAAGATTCAGATTCAAAAAACGCTTTCTCATCTTCCTCAAGCACTCAATGCAATGGAGACCATTGCTTCCTAAGGGGGAGGACTGATCCAGGTGAATATTGGTGGCCACCCACCTGTTCCAAATTCCAACTGACTCATCTTGATAGTTTTCAATTCAACACGTTTCTCTATAATGGAAATATTTTTTTGTAATTATGGTTTCTTCACTTCTGAGGCTATCATGAAGCCTTAAACGACATCCAAGAAATATATAGAGAAAACATGAATTGTAGGGAAGAAGAGCCAACATTGTAAGTGCGAAGGAACGTATGTCATACTGAAATAAAAAATAAAAGTGATTGTCTTATATTACGATGTTGTAATAGTATTAAAGTTTCCCAAGTTTGTTTATTATATAAAAATAATAATTGAAGATATGAGATTTAATATTTTGTTTAATATTTAATTTTATATTTTATAACTTTAACTTTTAATTTTATATTTTATAACTTTAATTCTACAATGTTGTAGGAGGATTAAAGTTTCACGATATAAGTTTGTTTTAAAAAAGTTGTTATATAAAAATAATAATTAAAGATATGAGATCGAATATTTTGTTTAATATTTAATTTTATATTTTGAATCTATTAAAATTAAGAGACATCATTATGGCTAAGGTGTACGAAAGCGACCTTGTTTTGAAAAGAAGTGGTTTAGAGATGTTGTAGCATGCTTTTTCTTTTATTATTATCAGTTTTTTCTTTTTTATGATCTCTAACTCAAAGTTGTTCATATTTTACAATCCAAAGAAATTCATATATGACTCAATGGGGTGCTTTATATAATCACCGTTGGTCTCTAATATGACTCAGGTGACTTCATACAAGAAAAAAAAAAATTTTAAAATATAAATCAACTTGATAATAAAAAACCATAAAAATATTATTTTTTATTATAAATATTAATATAACCAATATTTAAGGTGGGGTAATAAATTATAATATGTGTAGTTGATTTATGACATTCTTATTTGTAGTTGTTTTATTATGGATATTATAGAATATACATCTTTTGTGATTTGAAATGGATCATTATATAATTTATTATCTATTTTTGTATTTTCTAAGTGGAAATATTAGATTTATTGGTTTGTAGGGTTCATTTTAATTAATTTTATATTTTAAGTTTATTAAAATTATGAGACATCAGTATGGTTAAGGTGTAGGAAAGCAACCTTGGTTTGAAAAAGAGTGGTTTAGATATGTTATAGCATGCTTTTCTTTTATGGTTATTATTATTATCATTTTATTTTAATTTTTTAATATCAAAAAATATAAATCACAACTCCAAGGTTGTTCATATCTCACAATCCAAGACAATTCATATATGACCCAATGGAGTGCTCCATATAGTCAGCGCCCAAGAAAAAACCCTCTTAAATGAGCCACTCACATCTATGAAAGAAAATAAAATTTAAAAAAATCATAATACATCCCTTACATATCCATTGTTTTCATCCATCAATAAAAAACCATAAAAGGATTATTTTTGGGTTAGGAAAATCCATATAACCAATTTTCAAGATGTGGGAAATAAAACTTAATATGTGTGTCTAGACATATATGGCGCCCCCTCATGGCAACTCCATGGATAGCCCCATTGTGGCTCTGGTTACTTCATGACGGCTCCCATGGGTCTTATGGATACCATAGAATGCAAAACCTCTCTGTGTGATCCAAAATGGATCATTGTATAATTTGTAATCTATTTTGGTACTTTCTAGGTGGAAAATTGTAGCTATTGGATTGTAGGGTCCATTTTAGGGGCAAGTCTCGTTTTGGTGATTTCGGGTCAAGAAACTTCGAGAGCCCATTTGAGGCTTTAAATCATTATTTTTAGGGTCAAAACTTTACAATAAAATTTCTCATCCTATCGACGTTATTCTACATATTGAGAGCTTTCCAACAACATGAGGAAAACCTCAATCGAAGTTTGTATGAAGAAGTTATGTCTCCCATAAGTTGACCTATCCTATTGATTTCCATGATACTGAGTGGATGCCACATCAACTCCCATTACTCACACATGTGGAATTAGTCATGCTATGACTTTCAACATTATTACAGAAGGTCCAAAACCCTCACCCTAATTGAAATTTAAGGCATGCAAAAACCCTAACCCTAACCCTAGAAAATTATCAAGCCATGTTAAATATTGGGCTCCTAGGAAAGGAAGGGGCTCCATTATTATTGTATTGAGTGTTGTTCCATAGTAAAAAAGAGCAGTGAGAGTGGGATATTGAAGTAGAGTATAGGAAGTAGAATATATTGTAGTAGTTGTATATGTCATGGTATCCATGGCACCTCCATAGTGAGTGCACTTTCTTTGTATTTACATTTTATAACTGAGAAGAAAAGAGAAAGGCATCGGCCTCAACTTCTAGGTGGGATTTTCTTGTATTTGGTTTTCCCAAGATATTTCTTGTGTTCATTGTGTGGATGTTGTGTTATTTTCTTAGATTCTTTCATTTTAGATCCAATTTATTTCATTCTATTGTGGATTAATCTATTAACATTAAATTTGAAATCTAAAGTAAAATATTACATAATAAGAGATTATAGATTATTCTAATATTTGTTGTGATAAACTATTCTAGTGGAATATCCATGGCAGTTTACATATCATTTTGGTATGAGAACAAATCTCTTTGGGTTTTTTGTGTGAAGTTGTAGGATCCAGGAATTGGCATAAGAAAGAAGTATCAAAACCCTAGTAGTAACAATCCATGGGATGTATCAAAAGGAGAGATTTTCAAAGTTAGAAGAATAAGTTGATGGCATTTTTCACAACATGGCCATCCTCATGGAAACTATAGAGGACAAGTTTGGGCCTTTCAAGGAGTTTGATATCTCTAATTCAAAATTTGGCTCATATGGAAAATTTAAAGACAGCGAAGACTAAAGAAAGGAGTAGAAAAAAGAGTCAAAGAAAGAGAGATCAAGTTCTAGAGTGTCGTCCTTTATTCCCAATCTATGTATAAAGTGAAAGAAAAAGTAGACATCAAACCCTACCAAGGTAAGATTGATTTTATTAAATTAGAACAATGGTTGTGATAGTTAGAAGTTTTTTTCATTGTTCATAGTTACATACAATAAGAGAAAAGGATTCCATTTTCCTGAGTAAAGTTAGAGGGTCATGCCCAAACTTGGTGGAAAGGCCACACATAGACACTTATGCTAGGGGGGTGATCCCCTAGTAACAAAGTGGGAGGTATTTATATCACTCAGTAAGTCCCAACTCTACCCTATTAGGTAATAAGAGGACCAATGTTGGATTTGTTGGCTTTACTTCTATCAAAATCAAAAGGTTAAGTGTAATCTAATTCATCAACAAATATAGAAAAATAACCATTATGTTGGGTATACCTCCCAAGAACTTGAATGTATTCCTCAATTATTTAGGAGGTCTACATAGTCATTTAAAGAGGCAAGTGATTATCTTTAAACCTAAGACAATTTATGAAGCTTGTGAGCAAGTATAATACCTAGAAAACATAGGTAAGAGTAAAATACAAACAAGTGGTTCCAAGCATAAATACCACCAAGATGTTTCTGAGAGAAAGAAGAAGTGGAAAGTAAAGAACAAGAAGACAAAAACCATTACACATCAGTGAAAGGATCCAAACAACCACTATAACCATTGTAATATGTATGGTCACATTGAATATAAGTAATGGAAGCTACATATGGAGATAAATCCAAAGAACCACAAGAATGATGCCAACACAAATAACATACTAGCCATGGATTCAAGAAACTAAGTAAAGAGAAAGGAAGATGTAGACGAAAATAGTATCTACACTACAATGCAGAAGGAGATGAACTTAAGTAGCCTCCATCCCAAGGAAGAGAAGGATATTACTAAACTCTTCCATACTAATATCCATGTCAAGTTCAAGACGAAGGTAGATTCTCTGTTTGATTTCATTTCATAGGCCAGCCTCATAGCAAAAGATATAGTCAATAATCTTGGATTAGAATTTCAAGACCATCCTCATATATATCCATTGAGATTGGTAAATAAGGATGTAAAGCTCAAGGTCACTAATAAGTGTAAGAAAAAATATTATATAAATGAAAACTACATTGATGAAGTGGAGGTACACAAAGTACCACTTGATGTGTGTCATGTAGTGTTTGGAAACCCTACATGTACATGAGGGTTGCAGTATTTATGAGGACAGAAAAATGATACTACTTGATCTAGGATGATAAATCCTTCATCATCAATGCACACAAAGGAAAATGTAATATCTCTCTTGTAAGTTCTAACTAGGCCAAAAAATTGATCAATTCTAACAGGAAGTTTGTATTTATTTTCTTAAGGGAGGATCAACTAAGAGATGAATTGGTCAAGGTAAAGGCGTATCTAAAGGGATGTGCTAAAGAGAAGAAATATTAGTTGGAAGATATTTTGTAGGCATATAGAAAATTGTTCTAGGAGCCTAAAGAGTTTCCACCCAAGATGAAAGTAGAGTATGAGATACAATTGTTGCCTGACTTCCCCATTTCCAAACATTGGGTTGTACAGACAATCCATCTTGGAAGTAGATGAAGTGAAGAAATAATTTCTACAACTATTTGATCATGGAGTAATTCGACCAAGAACATATCATTGTGGGTCACCCATCATCATAGTACCCAATAACGATGAACTTAAAAAATGTGTATCAACTATAAAAATTTAAATAATATCACCCTCAAGAATTTATACACTCTTCCTAGGATCGACGACTTGCTAAATAAGTTGTAACATGCTAAGTACTACATCAAGTTGTATATCATTGGTAGGATACCACCATGTATAAGTGAAATAAGAAGACACTTGGAATATTACCTTCAAAACAAGGCAAGGTATATATGAGTTATGATCAAACGCCTTAAAAATGATAAAAGCTTAATGAATATAGTCCACTTCGAGGAGTAAACCTCCTTTTACAATATATCCAATTCAGAATACAATGTGAGATGAGATAATATGATCTTAAGACTAGGTATCCTTGATATATATA
>ML782242.1:514644-573512 GCA_009831015.1 Picea engelmannii
TGAGACAAAGGGTACAATGAAGGGTTCTAGATGACATACAAATATAACAATAGAAATGTAATAATTCAGTATCTAGGGATTAATAAGGAGCTTTATACATAACATGAGGCTTTTTCTAGGGCTTAACATGCCACTCCCCTTTAAACTAGTGTTTTTCTCAACATTTTACTAACTACAGGTGTTTTTGCATGAAGAACTCATCTTCTCATGTCGCCTCATCCATTGGTAGGTTCTTCCATTTGACAAGGTACTTAGTAATTTATTGATTTCTCAATTTATTAATCCTTGTTTCAAGGATTGTTTATGGTTCTAGTGTGATTTTACCTTCTTCATTAATCTATGGTAAAATATTATGGAATGGGATCTTGTTTCTAATTACCTTCTTTAAGCAAGAAACATGGAAGATTGGATGCATACATGAAGATGGAGGAAACTCCAATTTGTAAGCCATACTTCCAATACTTTGCAAAACATTAGAGGGGCCATAATATTTGGGTGCTAATTTATTTCCCTTTTTTTTTTGTTTGAGGAACATCTCTTTATATGGTTGTAGCCTCGGAAATACCCAATCCCCCACTTCAAATTCCCTTTCACTACGATGTTGATCACCTTGTTGTTTGATCTGATTTTGTGCCATAACCAAGGTTTCCTTCAATAGTTTGAGAACCTCTTGTTGGTGCCCTATGTTGTCCTCCATTTCTTGAACCTTTGTATTCCCTTTCAATGGTGATGTGATGGATGGAGGATGATATCCATAAAGTGTTATAAATGGGGACATTTTTTATGAAGTATGGAAGGATGTGTTGTACCACAATTCTTCCAAGGCCAACCACTTAAACCATTGTGTTTGTTTATAATATGCAAAGCAACGAATATATCCTTCTATACATTTATTCACAACCTCAGTTTTCCCATCAGATTCAAGATGCTAAGATGAGGTATGAGCCAAATGAGTACCCAAACAAGAAAATAATTCAGTCCAGAAATTTCTAGTGAAAATTCGATCTCTATCACTTATAATAATCTTGGGGACTCCATGTAGCTTTTGAAATGTTTCCATGAATGTTGTGGTTATTGTACTTGATTTAAAAGGATGAGAAAGAGAGAAAAATAGGAATACTTTGTCAGTCGATCCATTACTACCATGATGATGGTATTTCCTTCAAATTTGGGTAAACCTATAATAAAATCCATTGAAACTTCATCCCAAAATTGACTTGGCATAGCTAATGGTTGTAGGAGACCTAGTGTCTCGACTGTCTCTCCCTTACTCTGTTGGTAGACCAAACATATAGAAACAAAATTTTGAAGATTATTTTTAATACCTTCCTATAAAAAATCCTTCTTGATCCTTTCGTACGTTTTCAAGAATTTTGAATGTCATCCTATAGGAGAAGTGTTCAATTCCAAAATGACCTTTTGTTTGAATTAGGAGTTCTTACATAAATATAGGCAATCATGATACCATAGAAAATCATTCTTCCATACAAAATTATCTAATGAACCGGGGTCCTATTGTAGTTGTTGAATGATTTTGCTTACCTCTTGATCTTTGTTACACACCAAAATGCCACACCACCATATCGCACTTAAGTGTCCTAAGTTCCATATGCACCTTACTAAGTATCGCATGCACTTTATAAAGAGTTGTTTTCACCTTACTAAGTGTCGCATGCACTTTATTAAGTGTCACAACTTTGAAACCATGGAAGAACATTTGTCACAATCCCTAGTCATTGTGGACGAGAAAAACTCATCGTGAGAAGGTCTAAATAACACCTTTTACATTGAGATTTTGACCATTTTTTAAGGTCAACACTTTGTTGACCATGTATAGGGATAATTGAACTCTTATCAATGCTCCCCTGCCCATGTATAGGGATCATTGACAACGCTCTGTGCTCAGTATTGGGGGAGCATTGAAGTGGTTAGATGGAGTTATAACTAACCCACCTTTTATAAGGACCAACTCTGAGGAGATGAGGTTTGTTTGGGTTGAATCATATCTCATGGGTACATCTTGGGCTAAAACCACAACTTATGGAGCAAAATCCTCAACCATTCCCTAAAATCCTTCATGGTGGTTAAGCCTCCAACTCCTATATAATGAGTGTATTTCAAGGTGAAAAGGGAGAGAAAGGATTTCAGAGTGTCAAACCTTTGATCTTGTGAGGAGAATCCATAAAAGCATCATCATTATGATCTTGAGACATTTAGGCAAGTGTTGGAATGGACTAGAGATCTTGGAGGGGTTGTTTCAATGTCAGTGTTGGTTTGTAAGTACTTCACCATGTTTCTCCATTAATATAACTTGGCCTATTTCCTTCATATTGTTGTTTATACATATACATTTATATAGATAGATCTTCTCTTGTCTAATGATATATTGTAGGAGTAGAGGGTGTTGTTCTTCTCCTTGCATACTTTCTTCATCGTGATAGAATCTTGGACAACAATACCAAAGATTGAATATTAGTGAGGAAAATGGTCAAAAAGGAGTAAGTCACACTTATTTCTTATATCTTCTAATCTAGAATTGGATCTAGGAGCTTGATGGCACTCAGAAAGGCCTAAAAATAAAAGTTATCAGAATGGCCTCAAAACAAATGTGTGCATAGGCCTCGTCGATACGAACCCAATGCAACTTGAACGGGCTCAAACGGACGTCATATGATCCATATATCATGATCTGTTCATTTGGCCAAACAGGTAAAAAAATGATGATTGTACAGTTCATACAGTGCCACGTGGAAGCTGACTGTATAGGCCATGCGGCCATACAAATTACATGGCAGGGAACAGTTGGCACGGACGTGGTATCATCTAGAGGTGACACGTGGTAGGGTGACTAGGTGCATGGACTAATGATGTGGACATGATGCTGATGTGGCAAGTACAAGTGGACCAATCCAAGAGTGACACATGTCACTACTACAAGGGTGACACACGGCATGCCCATATAGTGTACATGCGACACATGGCAGAGAGTGACTGGGAAAGGTTGATGATTGGGAAGCTGACAAGTGGATGAATGTTGGTTTGACACATCAATTGGTTCACGCGAATAATATGGTGCCACGTGGCCGAGTCATGGGCTGCCATGTGGCACCCCTACATTGATTTATTGTTTGGAAAAAAATTTGGAGCGCATGAGTTTTGAATGCGCAACCTCCCACTGAGCTAATTTTTTGGCAAGGTCGAGCTAGCCAACCTACCCGAACATGTTTCTTATTAACCATAGCATGAAACATTTATTTAAAGTTACATGCAGATCCAGGCAGAGGAGGTAAGGGCTAGGGTCTAGCCCCAACCCCGGTGTCATGTGAGTCCATACATCCATTGCACAGTGCATGGCGCTACCCAGGATACATCAGAGTTAAGGTGCAGGGTCTTCGGAATTTAGTCACATCGCTACTCCATATGACTCATGCCTACACCTTTACACTCGGTGCATGGGTAAACGATTAGCACCCGGTCGGTCGGGCTTTCCCGCCGACCAGGGCGCTAGTCTATGGGCTACATCGTTAGGGGCTAATTCGTTGTGCAGTGCATGAAGGTATGGGGCCTGGCCACATGGGACATGCATGCGACCAGAGGGGCCGAGATTAGGGGACTAACAATCCAGTGCCAACGTGAGGTCAGGTGGGGTGCCCTAATATGACTAGGAGCCCGCTCTAAAGGGGTTGCACCCAATTTTTGGAATAAAGTGGTTATTTTAATATAGTATAAGATTTTTTAATTGATTTTATCAACAAAATTAAGGGATTAGGGCCAATATTGGGGGATATTGAGCCCTTTTTGAGGCCAGATCTTGGGGGGGAGTTGGGATATGGTTACCAACTTTGGATCTATATAAACCAGGCCTTATTGAGGACATAAAAGGACATTCAGAGTAGGTTTATGGTGACTATTTTCCAAGCGAAAGCCATTTTTATGCAGGGAAGCTATTGAGGAGTGCACCTTTGCAGGCCATTTCTAGGAGTGTCGGTCATCTGATTTTAGTGTCGTTTCTTTTGTTGGGTTCCATATATATGGTAGAACAAGACTAGATTGGCTTGTAACCTTTTTGGCATTGTTGTGATGTGATTTTAAATCTTTGAACAAAAATAATAAATCCACACCCACTAAGACAAAGGCCTGGAGACATAGGCGAGATTGTCGAACTCCATTATCACATTGGTGTTTATGGTTTTATGTTCCTCTTGATTTATTTCAGATATGTACATGTATATATGGTTGTCATAATTCCTCTTTAATAATTCTTCTTTCATTCATCTTCCTAAATGGTTAATAAACACATGCATAATAACTCAACCATTGTCATATAAAAGATCTTTGTGGATCAAGTGGTATCAAAGCTAGTTAACGTTTGGATTTGAGTTTTGCATGTTAACCAAGGAAAAGCTACTTCATGGTGAAGGAGAGCTTGTTGAAGAGAATCTATTGATTGGATTGAGAAAGAGAACTTGTAAAAGAAAGAAGATGGCATGAGAAGAGGGATTTTCTCAGGATGAGAAAGAGTTTCGAAAAACTTTCTTCGCCATGTCGGAGATGATGAAGGTTTTGTATGAGGATTACTTGGAACGAAAGAGACCATTTCTTGGTGAATCTTCAAAGGGAAAAAGTGAAGAAGGAGAGGATCCTCCTCAAATTCCTCCTTCACCTCCATCTTCATGTCCTTCTTCAAGTTCAAGTTCTAAATCCACTACAAAGAAACATGTCCATAAACATAAGAATGAAATTCATTTATTAAAAATTGATGCTAAATTCGAATTACCCATGTATCATGGTGAATTTAATGTAGAGAGACTTGAAAATTGGGTCAGATATATGGAGGTTTATTGCAGTGTGCAACAGATCAAGGATGAGGCTACTCAAATAAAATTGGCATCACTAAGACTTGCAGACACAACACTCATCTAGTAGCAAATCAAGTTGCAAAATGGCATGCAACAAGTGGGTAATGTATTTCCATCATGGCAAAGTTTTATTTCTGCACTTAGAAAGAAATTCTATCATTTGGGTTATTCAGAGAAACCTGTAATTGAATGGAAAGCTCTTAAACTAAAAAAAGGACAAACAGTGCAAGAATACACATATGGATTTCGTAAAATGGCATTGATGTTAGATATTCCTTAACATACCCTAGAAAGTCTTATGAAGTATATAGGAGGTTTACCTGCACATATTAGAAATATTGTATTCATGTTTGGACCTACTAATCTTGATGAGGTTTATGTTCAAGCGACATACATTGAAGCAGGGAAAACATGTGTTGGTGTATCAGGGGAATTTTCTTCAAGGAAAGAGGACAAAAGGAAGTGGCATGGAAAGAAGGAAAATGCAGTGACAAGAAAGGAAGAGAATCCCTCTTGCAAGCATTGCAAGAAAGAGGAGCATGATGAGGACCGTTGTTGGAAATTGCATCCCAAGAAGAGACCGAAGTGGTTCAAAGAGAAGAAAGGGAGGCAAATAATTGCAACAGTAGCACAACCCACTGACTTGGGATCAGATTCAGGTGATGAATCTAAAGTCTCATTGGTTGGTATGACAGGTAAAACTGGTGAAGGGCTTGGTTGTAGAAGTAACTTGTTTCACATAAGGGTCATCATGAGGCACACTAAGGTAGACACATTGATAGATAGTGGATCTCAATCTAACTTAATTTCAGAGGAATTGGTTAAATAGTTGGGATTAAAAACACAGATGCATCATAATCCCTAGACCCTTAAATGGATAAGCAACAATCATCAATTGCACATAACAAAGAAGTGCACATTAAAATTTGCAATTTCATATAAATTTGTGGACGAGGCAACATGTGATGTGGTGCCACTAAGTGAATGTGGAATGGTCTTAGGCAATCCTTACTTGTATGTTCGTAAAGCAATCTTCTACAGGGAAAAGAATCAATATCATTTAACCAGAGAAAGTCAAGAATATTTGTCTCATGCTCATCATGTAAAGGAAAATAAAACTCTTCAAACTTTGGAACAATTAAGAAAGGCATCTCAAACAAGAAACACACCTATAATTGTTTCAAATCAAGTAATCGATCTTAAGAAAAAACATGAAATGATTGTAGAATGGAAAATCAATCACACTTTGCTTCAAAATAAGCTAATGTCATGCAAATATTACAAACATATCATCTCATTTGCAGTCATATTTTTTATGTTATCATTAATAATGTTGCATGGATGATAGTGGCTTCAGTAAGATGAAACAGGATACATATGGCTAACAATATGTTGTTAGTTGTCATGGTTGTGTTATAGTTGATATTGATGAGACAGGTGCACAGGACAGAGTTCAAAGACAAAGAACAAGATGGGTGGCCTATACCGAGCTTGATGACGAGTCAATAACCTTTTGGGGACCAAAAGGTCTTTAGTGGGGAGGTGTTATCCAGAATTGGATCCAGGAGCTTGATGGGGCTCAGAAAGGCATAAAAATCAAATTTCTCAGAATGGTTTCAAAATGGACGTGTGCATAGACCTCGTTGATACGAACCCAAATCAACTTGAACGGGCTCAAACGGGCATCATATGCTCCATATATATTGATCTGTTTATTTGGAAAAACATGCAAAACAATGATGATTGTACAGTCAGTATAGTCTGTACAGTTCCACGTGGAAGCTGACTATACAATTCATACAACCGTACAACTGACATGGCAACATATGGAGGTGACACGTGGTAGGGTAACTAGGCATACAGACTGATGATGTAGACAAGATGCTGACATGGTAGGTACAGGTGAACCATTCCAAGAGTGACACGTGTCACCACTGCAAGGGTGACATGTGGCACACCCATACAGTATATGTACAACACATGGCAGACAATGATTGGGCAAGGTTGACGACTGGGAAGCTGAAAAGTGGATGAATGTTGGTTTGACACATCATCTGGTTCGTGCGAATAATGTGGTGCCACATGGCCCAGTCATGGGTTGCCACGTTGCACCCCTGTATTGATTTATTGTTTGGAAAAATTTGTGGAGCGCATGATTTTTGAACACATGACCTCCCACCATGCTAAGGGTTTGGTAGGGTCGGGCTAGCCAACCCGCCCGCATATGTTTCTTATTAACCACAGCATGAAACATTTATTTAAAGTTACATGCAAATCTGGGCGGAGGAGGTAAGGGATGGGGTCTAGCCCTAGCCCTAGTGTCATGTGAGTCCATATGTCCATCACACAGTGCTTGGATCTACCCAACATACATCATATTTAAGTCCTAGGGGCTCTGGAATTCAGTTACATCGTCGTTACACATGACTCGGGCCTACACCTTTACACTCAACGCATGGGTAAACGATTAGCACCCAGTTGGTCGGGCTTGCCTTCTGACTAGGGCGCTATTCCAAGGGATATATCTTCGTGGGATAGTTCGTTGTGTAGCACATGGAGGTATGGGGCCTGGCCACATGGGCCATGCATGCGACCAGAGGGGCCGAGATCGGGGGAACTAACGGTCCAGTGCCAGCGCGAGGTCACATTGGGCGCCCTAATATGACCACGAGCCTACTCTAAAGGGGTTGCACCCAATTTTTGGAATAAAGTGGTTATTTAACTATAGTATAAGATTTTTTAATTGATTTTATCAACAAAAT
This sequence comes from Picea engelmannii, assembly GCA_009831015.1. Classification (NCBI taxonomy): domain Eukaryota; kingdom Viridiplantae; phylum Streptophyta; class Pinopsida; order Pinales; family Pinaceae; genus Picea; species Picea engelmannii. The sequence continues at coordinate 522,266 of ML782242.1, forward strand.
TAAGGGATTTTGGCCAATATTGGGGGATATTGGGCCCCTTTTGAGACCAGATCTTGGGGCGAAGTTGGGATATGGTTACCAACTTCATATCTATATAAAATAGACCTTATTGAGGCCATAAGATGACATTCAGAGAAGGTTTATGCTGAATATTTTCCAAGCCAATGTCATTTTTATGCAGAGAAGTTATTGAGGAGCACACCTTTGCAGGCCATTTCTGGAAGCGTCGGTCATCCGATTTCAGTGTTGTTTCTTTTGTTGGGTTCAAAAGATCTGATAGAACAAGACCATATCAATTTGTAACCTTTTTGGCACTGCTATGATGCAATTTTAAAGCTTTGAACAGAAGTAAGAAAGCCTCACCCACTGAGACAAAGTCCAAAAGATGTAGGCAAGATTGTCAAACTCTGTTATTACATTGGTGTTTATGGTTTGTTGTTCCTCTTGCTTTATTTTAGATATGTACATGTATATATGGTTGTCATAATTCCCCTTTAACAATTCTTCTTTCATTCAGCTTCCGCATAACAACTCAACCATTTTCATATAAAAGATATTTGCGGATCATCTTCTCTGCCTGTAGACATAAAGAATAGATCTAAAGGAATGTTAGTTTCCATTTGTTTTTTTTTTCTTTCTTGGACAATAAGCATCTAGATATCCAAGGGATATTTCACTTGTCCACAGGGGAAATATTCTGTAATAGAAAACTGGCGACCATATTGGGGAAATATTGTTACTAGGTTTCTAGCCCTTTGAATCTTGGTTGTCCTTTGATATTTTTGATGTTGATGTTTGTTATTTGAACTCTTCCTACTTTCTATTGAATCTGGGAAAAAATTGGTTTTGTTTCAACAACTTCCAGGTATCAACTCTCCTCCATCGTGACCCATAGAGAATTGAAAACCCTTATCAATGCTCCATGTTAGTGTCCTGAGGAGCGTTGAACCTTGATCAATGCCCTATCTGTGTCATTAAAGGACCACTGATCTCCTTCCTGGGCCATTTTTTAGCTCATTTTGCCTCTATTTTTTCATATTTTTCACTCGGATCTTTGCATTAGAGTCCTCTGAACTTGGTTATGACTTTGTTTGATTGAAAAAATTGGGATCACCAACTTTTCTTACCTCTTTTGAGCTTTCTAGTACTTCAAAATTATGGAATGAGCATGACTTCCTTGGGATAACCTGATCCTTTGGTCAAAGTCTATCTTACCAGTGGTTTAATCCTCATCATGAAGACTTTCAAACTTATATTATCTTGGTTTCAAAACTTATTTTGAAGTCCTCTTCATTGATTTAGAATTGTAACTTGGCATTTATCTTTGATTCTTGCTGCTCATTTTTCGAGGTTTTCAGATAGTGATTTCCTTTCTCTTTTATTTGAGTCCTTGATTGAACAAGTTTTCTCACACTTGGTTTCTTTCAGTTCTCATCAAACTTTTGAGTGCACTTTGTTTGGTTTCTTTTTTCTTCTTGTTCCTTTGTGTCAAACATTGATTTATTTCATTCTAATTGAAATTAAGGAAGCATAAAGGCTTTTTATTTCAATAGATTTCATTTCATATACAACCAAACAAAGAGAAATTTTTTGCATTCTCAGGAGTTTTGTTTTGGTACATGTTTTGAAAGAGCTAGTCTTACATTTTCTTTGGGATTTCAAAAACATGTGTTCGATAGTTTGGCATCATTATTCTCATTATTTAACAGGAAAATTGAAAACTTGCATGATATTGAGTGCTTGTTTATATTAAGAAGAAAGTAACTCTTCTCCTTCTCATAGATAGAATTCATCGAAAAGAAATGTTTTCATTTGATTATTTTTGCATTATATTAGAGTCGAGTCTCACATATCATTAGTTTCATCTCCATGAACCCTTTTGAGTAAAGAAAACAATTAAAATAAACCAACATGGTAATAAAATCAACTAGACATTTTTTTGTTTATAGTACACCAACAGTAGCATCGGGTTAGAGTGTTTGGACTAGGAAAAGTGAGTAAATTTTCCAAGGCTACTAAACAAGATTGTAGAACAGTAAAGAGTGAAAAAAATCCAACTTTCATATAGGCATATTTAGGAACCCCCTCTAACACGGGGGATAAACTCGAGGTCATGTGTGGAAGAGAAGAAGATATTACCCCTCCAAAGCTTGACCAATCGTAGTGGAAAGAGAATATATTGGGGGTTTTTATTGAGTGTTACTGGTTCATTTGGTCTCAGTGCTTTGTGAATTTTGAATCCATTCGAGTTCCTTAGGAGTATTACCGGTCCACTTTCCTTTAGTCCTTTGGAAGAGATTCTAAATTTTTTTTCCTTCCCATACGTTCAATCTCGACTGTCTCCTGTACCACCCTGGAGGTCGACTGCAAGGTGGTAACCTTAGTGGAATTTCCTAGGTATCTATAGAGGTGACTGTGGGGGGATTCCCACGGTACATGGGGTAGATGTTGCATCACACTTTTAGTATCCTTGGAGGGTGACCCCACAAGGAAAGGGTTGTTTGCACCCAGAAGGGATGTTATGTGGAGGTTGGGGTAACTGCTTCTCATATCTTCATTGGCGGCTTGACATCCTATCTTCAAAAGATCCTTTTATCTACTATTTGTTTGGTTGATTACCTGGAGGTATTTTTAAAGGGTGTGTGATTTTGGAGTTCGTAGTTGTCCTTAAGGATTGTTATTTTATATTCACCATGGTCGATCAAGGGATTCAAAGATCTCGTAGAATGAAAGGTTTGGATCTTGAAGTTCAGGAACCTCAACACATCCCTTCTAACAAAGGAATGGTCAAAGAACTAACTTATAAAACTATGAGTGTAGCTCCTGGAAGTGGCCAACATGCAGAAGAACCAGTCACAGTCTTCGTAGAAGGCATTGTATCTTACGAAAATCTCCATTTTACTGATCCACTTGACCCACTACTAGTGGAACAACCGTCCACGATATTTCTTGATGCTTATTCTTGTTACCATTTATCGGTCAATTCAAACACTAGGAAATATTTTTGCATGAACCCATCGATATTTGGTTTTCCAGAGGGATTGGGAGTTTCATCTCCTCTATCCACAACTCTTGTAGATGAGCCTACAAGAGTGTATATCACTAGTTTTAGTGCTTCTTCTTTACTGGGAACATTTGTCACCCAGGTTACTCCGAAACAACCACTTTTGAGTATATCTCTCTCTGCACATGGGTCGAGTAATATTCCTATTTCAATAATCCCACATATTCACACACAAATTTATTTACTTGGTTGTCCCATCGGTCAGATGGACAACACTCAAATTGTCCATACAACCACAATTACACAAGATACTCAACCTACATATCCAACTTTACAAATGATATAGGAGGATCTAAAAGGGGAAAAATTAAAATTCCTAAAATCTCAAAAAAAAGAGTGTCAAGTCGAAGAGATATTCGTAAGATTTTCGACAGTGAAAATGACACCTAAAACAAAGTCAGAATGAAAAAGATATGGCCAGTCAAAGTTGTGGTAAACCAAGTCAAAATTCAATGATGATTTCATCATCCATACAACTAACATAATCATCATCTGTATAGAGTGATTTCAACATGACTTCATGTTGGTGTCAGCATGACATGTGGAAGCACAATAGGATGCCACGTGGCATGCTAATTTGACATTTTTGGTGGCCACTTGGGCCAATTGGCGAGTGTCATGTGGCACTCGCATGTGATTCCACATGGCACCACCTAGAGGATGACACATGGCATATTGATAGGGAGATGGGTTAGTGACTAGGTAGGCTCAATGAATAAGAGGGTGTCGCATGGCCCAATCAGTGGGTGCCACATGGCACCCCGAAAACACCCAATGAGGTTGGGTAATGACAAAATTAAAAAAAAATCAATATGGTCAAGTCAAGGGCACCAAATCTAGCAGCCGATGGGCACTAAATCCAGTGGTCGACTCAGTCAATGACCCATAAAATATGGCATGCATATCCAAACAAGTTGACGACCATAGGATTTCCAACAACAACATTTAATGTGGAACGACCGTGCATAGGTCATGTTAACCAATTCGGCAAGAGTTGAAACCAATGGTCTGAATATTGCATTTGGTCGGGATATGATATGGTTTATAAACCATATATAATGCATTTTTATAATGAATGGCCAAAAGGGGAGGCCTACAGGCTTGAACCTAAGATATCCCCAACCATACACCTTGTTCATACAACCGCCAACCTTTTGGGCTACCGAACTATGGTGTTTAGTCTGCCTAAGTTTTGTATTTTAAACCTAGCCTTTTTCTAGAGCTCAGGGGTCCACGCCCAAAACAGTATGACGACATGCTTTTCTATGTAGGTATAGGATCATTAATGCATTTTGGTAGCATGCTTTTCAAGGTAGAGATCCCAACAGGGGCCTAGAGGTGACGACGTCAGATTGAGACAATTTGACAGTCGATTTTTCACTACTCATCGCCACGAATTCACTAGTGCAGTCATATTTTGCATCAAAGCAGCAGATTTGAAGGAAATTTTTCATACTTGAGGTATAATGATGTATTTTTGCCAATTTTTATTGCTGAGATAATATAAAGCCTCTCCACTTCGAAGCAGGCACAGAGACGTAGTCCATTGTTGGTACAAACTCAGTTATCATGTCTTGTGTTCTTGATCTTCTTATCATATTTTATCCATGATTATGCCTTCTTTAATCATGTTGCACATAAGCTTTCATTTACACTATTTAATGTAATTATTTTAATAATTCATTGATGAAAAGATCTCATATCATGTTGGTATTATAGTGGTCTTCTTTGACTTGAATTGTGAGTGTGAATTCTTACCGGGACCAAGCTCAAATCAGGTGAAGGAAAAATTAAGACTTTCAACCTAGAGATTGAACGTGCAACTTGAATAAGGAAAATGGGAGATGAATAAATTCATACAAAGTATGAGAATAATATTCACAAGTCTTTCATCCCCGAGGTGTAGGACAGTCGGTGACGGAGTGTGTTGTTAAGCCACTCCGTGATGTTAAAGTCACCGGTTCGAAACCTGCGGGGACAAAAAATATCCAACCATGTTAAGGGTTGGTGTGGCTCAGGCCGGGTGCAATCCTCGGGTGATTTTGACGGCTTAGATGCCCCTGATTCGTGGTTTCTCAAGCCACAGGTTAATCGCGAGCCAACAAGTCCCGCACAAATTAACAAACAAACAAAAAAATATTCACAAGTCTTTCTACCGCATGTCAGATATGGTAGAAAAATTGTTTGCATATTATGAGAAGAGAATTGTAGAGAAGGAGAAGAAGAAGAAAGCTAAAGAAGATCATAATGCCTCAATGAACCATGGAAGTGGAGGAGATCCTCATGAGCCTCCATCACCATATTCAATTTCAATCTCTTCTTCTGCTTCCTCTCATTCCCATCATTCTCAACGTTCTAGTTTTCATCCAAGTACTTCTAAATATCCATTTTTGAAACTAGATGTGAAATTTAATTTTCCCATGTTTAATGGAGAAGCTCATGCAGATAAGATTAATAATTGGATCAGACAAATCAAATTTTAATGTCATCTACAATATATCGAAGAGGAAGAGGTGAATATCCAATTGGATTCTCTTCGGATGGAAGGCACAACCCTTGTATGGTGGGAGATCAAAATTTAAGAAGGTAGCAAACATAATGGTAAACTCCTTTCTCCATGGTCTGAATTTACATATGCATTAAAAAAGAAAATTTATCCATTGGGTTATGTTCAGAAAGCCATCATGGAATGGAAAAATATAATACAAGGTAAAGGTCAGAGTGTTCATAGTTTCACAGAGGAATTTAGGAAACAAGCACTTGCATTAAATATTCCTTTAGATTCTCATGAAACTTTGATGAAGGATATTGGTGCACTTCACAGTTACATTTGACATACATTATTATTGTTTAATATCAGAAACTTAGATGAGGTGTATGTGCAATCTACTCATATTGAAAGAAGGGGAAAGAATGTACTAGAAGATCACAAGCATTCAAAAGAAAATATCAAAAGGAAAGGCAAAGGAAATGATAAGAGGACAACTACAAAAAATAAAGAGGTAGAAAAATCATCTTGCACTCATTTCCAGAAACATGGGAAAGATGATGAGCATTGTTGGAAGATGCATCTAGATTAAATACCAAAGTGATTCGGTGTCCAAAGGAAGAAAAAAATTGTTTCTACCATGCAACAAGACCTAGGTTTTGACTCAAGTGATGAGGAAAAGATCACATTCATTGGATTACAGGTAAAGTTTATGTGCATGCTAGTTCAAGTTCTGAAATTCCATCTCTTGAAAATGATAAAAGAAGAAGTGAATTATTCCACGTAAGAGTAGTGACCAAAAACACAAAATTGGAAACTATGTTTGATATGGGCTCACAATTTAACTTGATATCTAAAGAGATTGTAGATAAATTGGGATTAACCACAAGACCTCACCAGAAACCTTACCCTCTTGGTTGGGCTCATGACAATGCAAAACTTCAGGTTACCAGTCAGTGTAGATTGAAGTTTTCTATTTCTTCTAAGTTGATAGATGAGGTTTATTTGGATGTGGTTCATTTGGATATATGTGGTATTGTATTAGGGAGTCCTTATCTTTACGACATAAAATCTATCTTCTTCTGAAAAGAGAATAAATATTGTCTCACAAAATATGGAGTGGAATATATTGTTAGGGCTCATAGCACAGAATCCAACACATCACTTATCAGTGCAGGTCAAATAAAGAGAGCCATAAATACTTGTAATAAGCTTGTGCTTACGATTGAAAAAACCAAAGATCTTGATAAATATAATTCTCTCGATGCTCTTAATCCTTTACATAAAAATAAAATGCTTGAGATGAGACAGGTCTTTCAATGGGGAGGAGGAAAAAAAGGGGCCTTCTACACTTTAGAAGAAAAGTTCAACCCCGCACCAATACTATCTCTATCGGACCTTCAACAACCATTCAAGGTTACTACCAATATCATTGCATATTCCATGAGAGTAGATATACTTTTTAGACCTCCTAGTTTTTCATATATTGTTTTGAAGAATGCTCATGTTATCTATGTTTAAAAACATGTTATTGACGAATTCTTAAAAGATGTATTTGAGAGGCTAATCCATGGATTGTAAGTGAAAATATTTTGGTTGCAGGTCAAACTATTATACCATTTGGGTAGACTTTGTATTCCTACCATTAAGAAAGTGCATGTAATTGGAGAAGCTTACACTTCTCTTGTATTTGGGAATTTTGTGGTAGAGAGTATTTTAGTACATTTGTTGAGGTTATGTTTTCCTCAAATGGAAGTAATTGTAACCATGATTGTAAAGGTGTGTGTGTTGTGTATTTTTAAGCCCACTAACATAAAATTAGGGCTATACACACCACTCCTTGTTCCTTCTCATCCTTGTAAGAGTATCTCCTTGGATTTTGTAGGGGGGTTGTATATGTCAAAAATGGGTCATGAATACTTGTATGTAGTAGTGGATAGGTTTAGAAATATGTGTGTCTTGATGCTATTGAAAAATCATATCATTGCTAAGTGAATTGCTCACCTTTTCTCTTATCATGTATGGGTCCACTTTGGACTTCCTCATCCATTATCTTGGATCGAGACACTCAATTCCTTGGAAATTTTTTGTGGAGAATGATGGACACTGATCTGAATAGGAGTACTTATTTACATCTACCGACCAACATCCAGACAGAGGTAATTAACAGAGAAGTGGTTCACTTGGCCCAAGGTTTCTACAAAAAATATCCCGAGTGGTGGTATGACTAGATACAATATGTCCAGCACACATACAACCAAGCCTTCAAATATGGAATCTTCACCATCTTGGAGAAAATTGGCACAAATTCCTTTCACCTCGATATACAACCATACATACAGATATACTCAGTTGTAAATGTAGAGAACCTGAAAATTTATGAGCCTCCAATGATCATGGATTAGAGGGAGGGTGTTTCAATACCTTCAGTGGACGAGTTTTCTCCTGAGTACTTGGATGATTTAAAGGAAGATGTCATCTTGGATAGAAGGATGAGGACTTTGCACAGAGGTGATGTTGAATATATTCGAGTGGGCCTTAAGGGCACCCATACAAGTAAATCGCAGTGGATCGAGAAAGAGAAAGTGAAGGAGCAATTCCCTCACCTGTTTGTTGACTCATTAGGATTTTGGAGGCCAAAAAGATTCTTAGTGGGGAGGAATGATATAGGAGGATCTAAAAGGGAAAACCTTCAAAGTTCTCAAATATCAGCAAAAAATAGTTTCAATTTGAAGATCTTGTCGTAATCTTTCCAACGGTGCAAACGACACCTCAAACAGAGTCAGACCAAAGAAGATATGGCTAGTCAAAGTTGTAATCAACCTAGTCAAAAGTCAACTCGGATGTCATCGTCCATACAATTAACATTATCATCATCCATATAGAGTGACTTCAGCATGACATCATGTTGACATTAGCATGACACATGGAAGCATGATAGGTTTCCATGTAACACACTGATTTGGCATTTTTGGTGTCCACTTGGGCCAATTGGTGAGTGCCACATGTCTCTCCCAGGTGACGCCATGTGGAACCACCTAGAGGCTTCCACATGGAATCCTGATAGGGAAACGAGTGGTAGTGGTGACTGGGCAGACTAAAAAAATAAGAGGTTTCCACGTGGCCCAATTACTGGGCATCGTGTGGCACCCTGGAAATGCCTAATAAGGGTTGGGTAACGACCAAATAAAAAACATTAATATGGTCAGGCCAGCAAGCGTTGAATCCGGTGGCCAGCCTGTTCGATGGCCCATAAAATATGGCATGCTTATCCAAAAAAACCGATGACCATAGGATTTTCAATGACAACATTTAATGTGGAACAACCATGCATAGGTCACGTTAACCAATGTGGCAGGAGTTGAAACCAATGGTCTAAATATTGCATTTGATTAGGATATGATATGGTTTATAAACCATATATAATGCATTGTTATAATTAATGGCCAAAAGGAGAGGCTTATGGGCATGACTCCAGGACATCCCCAACCACATACCTTGTTCATACAACCGCCAATCATTTGGGCCACCAAACCCTGTTGTTTAGTCTACGCGAGTTTTGTATTTTAAACCCAACCTTTTTCCAGAGCTCGGGGATCCATGCCAAGCACAGTACGAAGAAACTCTTTTCAATGCAAGTACAGGAGCATTAATGCATTCTGGTGGCATGTTTTTTGAGGTAGAGAGCTCAACAGGGGCTTGGAGGTGAGAATTTCAGATTGAGACGATATGGCAGTCAATTTTTCACTACTCCTCACCACGAATTCACTGGTGCAGTCATATTTTGCATCAGAGCAGTGAATATGAAGGTTTTTTTTTAGACTTGAGGTATAGTTATGTATTTATGACAATTTTTATTACTGAGATAATATAAACCCTCTCCACTTCGAAGCAGGCTAAGAGACGTAGTCGATTGTTGGGACGAACTTTGTTATCATGTCTTGTGCTCTTTCTCTTATTCTCATTTTTTCTCCATGATTATGTCTTATTTAATCATGTTGCACATAATCTTTCATTTACACTCTTTAATGTAATTATTTTAATAAGTCATCGATGATATTATATAAGATCAACAAATAGGGAGTTCTTATATACCTTTCATTGGAGGTCAATATTCAATGGGAGGCCAACCTTTAGCTAAGGGGAAACCTTCAGTTGGAGGGAAATATTTTGTTGGGGGGGAACCCTCAGCCATGGGGTGAACTCCTATGTGGGGGAAGCATCAACAAACATGGGGGAAATTTTCTCCTGTAATTCCTTCCATCCCTACTACCATGAGCCTTTATCCTGGATAACCATATGCAAGAGTTGCAAGTCCTTTATGGGGTCAACCTAATCTGGCAAGCATTCCTCAACAAGGAAATCTACCCAATCAATACATGAACCCCATGATTCCAACACAACATCCCCCTTAAACATAGTATATGGGAGGCCCATCAGGCCAATAGCAATACATGGGGGGACGATTAGGTAAACCATATTACATGGGAGGACCATTGGGTCAACCGCAGTTCATGGGGGGGGTTGCTCAGGTTAGCCACATTACATAGGAGGACCATCTATTCAGCCACAATATTGTTAAAGCTTCTGCTATTATTAGGTTACTTTCAATTTACTAGATAACAATAGCATAGACAGGATCACTGAGAGAAACAAAATCACAAGAGTACACAAGAATTTATCCTGGGAAACCCTCAAGGGGAAGAAAACCCAGCAAAACTTCCTTAATATAGATAGCCAATACAATTCCAATATAATGAACCAGACAACAGAGAATATCCAACACTGAGCAACACGCCTCTCTCTCCTCCTTCTTCTGGCAACCGACAACTGCAACTTCCTTCAAAACTTGCGCACTAGATGAGTGAGTTGAGTGTGTGTCTAAATGAGGCATTGGCCTCTCTTATTTATACAATTTTGGCATGTGTGGAAGTCTCTCTTCACTGGCAGGGATGACTTCTTCTTCTGCGTGGTTATAACCACCTTTAATATATTCGGGGGCCTCTTTAATATATTCTAGGGCCAACTTCTTATTTATCCTATTACAATTAGGGTTTGACCAATCCATAAAAGGGGATTTGGTCAATTACAATGCCCAAAGTGATCAATCCACAAAAGGGGATTGATCTAATCAATAATAAATATATTTTATCTTTATCCACAAAAAGGGATAAGAATATTCTTTGTAGTTACACAATATTTTAACACTCCCTCTTAACAAGAAGGATATTCTTTATCTTTTGGCAGGTCATTGGATGTCATCATCAACTAGGTAACATCATCAACATCATCAATTGGGTAACATCATTAACTGGATAACGAGAGGCATCCACTTGGTTATTTGGCATCATGATCACTGACTGGAATATCTATAAATTATCGTAATTTTTGTTCTCTTTATCTTTGCATAGAAGATACTCTTTCTTTCTTTCATCTTCACGCAGAATATACTTCGTTCTTATCTTCACACAGAAGATATCTTTTCTTCACACGAAAGATTTCTTATCTTCACACAGAAGATATTCTATGAGTTTTGCCATTCCTTTTATGTTATCCCTTCTCTTGTAATCATCTATCTCACCCATCCACTGGGGAGGACTACTACCATAGCTTCACACCTAGTCATCCCACATGAACTAGAGAAGCTAATATGATAGCTTGGGCAAGAGTAAACTCCCTTTCCATGATCCACACAGGATCACGACACAAACCTCAAGAGCCAACTAACCATTCCACATGGTTAAGGTTTGTGTTCCAGGCTACTCAATCCTTGGCCAGAGGAGAGTATCTGCCCGCTGCCCCTTGGAGAAACATCCACATTCCTCTCTATGAGGGTGGTCACACCCCTCTCTACAAGGGTATTCTATCATGTCCCTAGAGTATCCAAAACTCAACACTTGGACAGAGGCCAACCTTGGAAAATTTCTCATTCCCCTTCTCTACGAAGGTCTATTCCTTCTTTACGAAGGTCTACCTGTGGGATTTCTCATTCCTTCTCTACGGAGGTCTCTTCCTTCTCTACGAAGGTCTAGCTATGGGATCTAAAAGAATATCTTATGGTCCAAAATATTTCAATGGTATAATACCATGCTACCCATCTGTTGGGCACCATCCATCTACTGGATAGCTTTCATCTTGATCAAAATATTTGGGCACCATCCATCTACTTTTCTAACTGCATCAAATCACAATCCTTCATTTCGAACTTGGAGACATGGCTCCCTCTTGCACCAAGCTAATATCTTCTAGTCATCATCCTTGAAGTTTTCTTCTATAATATCCCGGGTGCCTTCATGAGTTTGAATATTTATTTCTTTCTGTCTTCATACTGGATCAACCTGCTCCCTCTGCATCTATAAGAATGGTACTGGAGCGACCTGTAGTTACTTGCATCTCATCCACTATATCTGAGTATCCATCTTTTTCTTCATCTTGAATATTTCTTATTTGCATCTTTAGGAGCCTCCTGCTCCTATAGAAGTACTGGATATTGTCTGGTCTTTACTGACTGTCACCATATCATACGTCCTTCTCATGTTGTCTAACTTTTGCAATTCACGGCATAAGTTCTTTCTTCCGAGACTTGTTTACTTACAGTATGCTTTCTTTGTCACTCTCATGAGTGATCATACCTAAAATAAATATTTTATCTCTTTATCCTTTTCTTTGATAAGTCTGCATAGACACTTGAAATAAAACGAGATTAATTCACATTCTCACAAAAATCTAACTTGTAATGATAAAGTATTAAAGTAAACAAGATATTAAGAATAAACATGAATACTTATCTTTTGTTTTTCTGTGGGGAGGCTCCACGGACTCCACCATTTGCTATCAACTATCTTCAACTTAAAGTACATAATCCTTAATTTATGTTAAAGATTTCTTTGAGGGAGGAGATTTATCTTCCTCTGCCACATGTTCTTGATGCTTTCTTTTCCCTTTTCCTCGAGGACAGTCATAGGAAAAGTGTCCCAACTTTTGACATTTGTAGAATCTAATCTTTGAAACATATCTCTTCTTATCTGGAACTCTAACGAAGTTAGCTTCTTTATTGTTCCTCCTGAAGAAAATTATTTTGTTCTTTTGAACTATAAGAGCTTCCTCTTCGTCAACAATTAATCTCTTCTCTTGGTCTGCAAGTCTAGATTCTTCATGTGTGAAATCTACCCATAACTTATCAAACTTAGTAACTTGCTTCTTGCACACACTCCTTGTACAAAGGGAATCCAAAATGTTGGAAACTCATTTAGGGTTGTGGTTACAAGTTATTTCTCACTAATGACATCTCCAATAGTTTCAAGATGATCTCTGATCTGAGAAACTCTCATAAGATAGGATGTGACGGATTCTGAGTTTTCCATCTTCATATTATGAAGTTGATTTCTTAAGGTAAGATTATGGTTGATGTCTTTGCTTTCATATAACCTGTTGAGTGATTCATACATTTTCCTTGATGTCTGTAGTTTGGATATATGAGGGGTTTAAGTGATCCTTTACTGAATCTGACATGATTCTCTTTGCTTTCTTTTCATTCTTCTTATGCTTGGTCTTTTTCTCTGCTTCATCTGGTTCTAGTACACCTACTGTAACATGTTCTAGGAGATCATTCTTGTCTAGAATCATCTGCAACCTATGCTTCCAAGATCTAAAGTTTATAGATCCTTCCATCCTGTCTTCTACCCTCATGTTGGTAGTCATTGTTTCTTGTAGTATAAAACCTAGCCCTTCGGGCTATAGAAATAATAAAAAAAACAAATTTCTTGGATCTGAAAACCGAACTCACCAAAAGATGCGCTGGACTGAGGCGAGTATGTTGGTACAGTCAGAGTTCTGAAAATACAAATTTTACCCCTTCAAACTTGCTTTGCGGATTTATGGATTGGTGCTTTTGGTTTTCTGGTACTTCTGGTACTCTGGTTTTATGGTACTTCTGGTACTTTGTGAAAACTAGGGTTTCACTTTCCAGGAGATCCAGCCACTGAAAATGTGTGTTGAAGATGCCAAAATGTTCCTTGAGGTAGTTCGCACCTTTCTAGATGGATTTGGGATTGAAAACCTTCTTCAATAAAAACCCCTAATTTTCATGTATGGCCACAAAGACGTTTTTCTTTTTCCTGTGAAAGATGATCTCTTCAGCTTAGCTCTGAAACCATGTTAAAGTTTCTACTATTATTAGGCTACTTTCAATTTACTAGATAACAATAGCATAGATAGGATCACTGAGACAAACACAATCACAAGAATACACAAGCATTTATCCTGGGAAACCCTCAAGGGGAAGAAAACCCAGCAAAACTTCCTTAATATAGATAGCCAATACAATGCCAAGATAATGAACCAGACAACAGATAATATCCAACACTGAGCAACATGCCTCTCTTTCTTCCTTCTTCCAACAACCGACAACTGCAACTTCCTTCAAAACTTGTGCACTAGATGAGTGAGCTGACTGTGTGTCTAAATGAGGCACTGGCCTCTCTTATTTATACAATTTTGGCACGTGTGGAAGTGTCTCTTCACTGGTAGGGCTGACTTCTTCTTCTGGGTGGTTATAACCACCTTTAATATATTCTGGGGCCTCTTTAATATATTATGGGGCCGACTTCTTATTTAGCCTATTACAATTAGGGTTTGACCAATCCGCAAAAGGGGATTTGGTCAATTACAATGCCCGACATGATAAATCCACAAAAGGGGATTGATCTAATCAATAATAAATATATTTTATCTTTATCCACAAAAGGGGATAAGAATATTCTTTGCAGTTACACAATATTTTAACAAATACCTGGGATGACCATCTATTTTTTCCATCCTATCGCATTATGTATATGTTTCTACTAGTGATCCCATACCACATGGTTACTACTAATATCCACAACCTAACCAAGAAATTCCATTCTTGGCTATATTAGATATGCTTGATATGTCATGTTTGACCAATGATCCCATATTGCATGCCCTGTTTTGGTCTCCAATCCCTCCCAAACTACCTTCTGATATCCAAAAATTCGATGAGAGACCTGGAGAAGACCCTAATAACCATGTAGTGACCTTCCATCTTTGGTGTTCTTCGAACTCTTTTATGGATGATTCCATTCATTTAATACTTTTCCATATAATTATCATAGGCTCGGTAGCCAAATGGTATATCGAGCTATCGCGACACCCCTTTATTGACTTAAACTCTTTATCTATGGCTTGTTTTACTCATTTCCAACTGTCGATTTGTCATGAAACCGGTACAAAAATTTTAACTTCGCTTAAGTAATCCACCTCCACTCATATATCTGATCATATTCATGAATGGAGGCGGTGACAGTGGTTGATTAAAGCCACGATTTCATACCAAATCTTGGAAGATTTGTTTGCCAAGTCACATTTTTCACCCATCGCTAGAGATGTCACCATGGGAGGTGTTGTCACTAAGGAGAAAGTGATTAGTCTTGCTCAATATTTGGACTTGGTATATTCTCAGTTTGACACACTTTACGATATAATCCCTCATGCTCCTTACTTGTCGAATGATCTGTCAAGACATGCTCTGGAAGCCCATGTCAATGGCATAGTGGGTTCCATGACCAACAACAAAAATTCTCCCTCTCTTACACAAACCTCCGAGGTCAATGCAGTCCATTCCACTTCATCTCATCAACCTGGAGGTAAGAAGAAAAACAAGGTTAATTCCAATAAATATTCTAACCAACAATAGAGTACAAAAACTATTGATACCCAATCGAAAAGGAAAGATAATCTTCCCTGCATGATTTGTATGGAGGACCACTACATGAAATACTACCCTCATTGTCAGGAAGTCACTAAATTTCTAAAGGGTACATCCAAACCCGCGGTGTTAATTGACCATTTCCCAACTCATCAACAACAAATGGTTTCAAAAAATACTAGCCCTATGCAAGGGGGAAACACAGGTCATTCCCACCATGGGGATGCTTCCTCAAGCATCGCTCGAGTCTTTGTGTTTAAAGATACGGTTAGTTTAATGACCAGAGCTAAGACTTATGACACTTCTCCATAAAATCATGTTGATGGAGGTGCTACAGATAATCCCTCCACTTCCACTCCTCCTCCATATTCCTCCCCTATTTAGATCGAGAGGCTTGTTTTTGACTCAGTGTTGTTCTCACCAAATGGAAAAATTTGAAAATTTATTTTCAATCCAAGTGCCCGCGCTTCTAAAAAATACAACATTGAGGAAGATTTGGTGCAAGCACCTTGTGATATGTCGACACTTGAATTTATGCAAAATTGTCCAAGTCAACCTAGAACCCTTTTATCGACGATTGGAGCTCTGGATCCAGAGGCGTCAAATACAATTATGTTTAATGTGTACTATTTTATATCGAGGCTCTCCCACCACCTAACATTCCAAATTCAAGCTATGGTTCATTGGAATAACATCCATCGCATTTTTTTGAATGAAGGACCTTCCACATGTGTCATGTCTTTGTCCTGCTAGAGAGACATTAGTTTTCCTGAACTTCACTAGTCTCCCATCACCCTTAAATCATTTGATGGATGTATTTTCCAACCTTACGAACTCTTGCAATATTTATCTATGGAACTAAATGGAAAATCCATTTCTATCGACATTGAAGTGGTTGATGCGCCTCTGGATTATAATTTGTTTCTTGGTCACAGTTGGTTCTATGTGATGACTATCATCGCTTATTCAGTCATTTGAATTTTACAATTTCCCCATCAAGGGAAAATTATGACTGTTAACCAACTTGATTATTGCACAGCCAATATCAATAATTCTACAGCAAATAATATCCCTTTCCTGGGACAGTATGATCTTCAGTACAAAAGTGTGGGGGTAGGTCTCCTCGAGGATTCATCTTCATGGGATTTTTTTCCTTACCTACCCCTAATCCCCCACATGAGGTTTCTAAGTTAAATATGGTTACGAATATGATACAATTATCCTCTGAATCATTCGATATGGTATTACCTAGCCCATATACCACTAAAACACTAGGTGACATCATGTCACTTAGTCTAGCAAAGTCCCATCTTCCATAAGATATGGTACCTAAACCTTCCCTTCCTCTACCCATATCAGTTGATCCTCTTTCTTCCTCCCTCTCTAGTGAACCTATCCCTATTAGTAACCAAGATTCTAAATAAGTGCAGAAGAAGAGTCAGCAAATGAATCTTCGGGGTTGTATCTCTAGCCACTGGACATGATATTGACGTTAAACTGACAACTTTTGATGATGATGTTGGGGGGAAAGTACCAACCTATGAACACCATTTTGGGGGAAAACCCGCCAATAGGTATCGATTAATGTACCAAAATATGGAATTCATGTTGGGAAGAGGCTCATTCATGGGTATTATACTGAGCATAGTTTATTCTCATTTTCAATCTCATAAAAAATGAAACCAACACCGAGTACGGTTCACTTTCTATGTCAAGATTGTTAAAAAATGAAGCAGACTATGAGCATACTTCTACATCCTTCAATATCTTTAAACCACGAAGATTCATCTTTCGAGTGGTAGTTTACCCATTTTTCGGCCTCATAAGACTAGCTACAAAAAATGTGTACTCTAGTCAATCATGACTAGAAGAGTTCTCCCTTTTATTTTTTTACACCTTTTTGGCCTTGTGAGACTAAATTTATGAAAACAAACATCCATGGAATCGTCTTTAATATCTTTTCAGACTCTCTAAACATGAAAAGACCGTGGATTTTTCCTTCTTTGGAATCATTTTACAGGGCTTCCCTTGGATACCTCTAAGCTCAATTTCCTTCCCATTTGAGGAAAATATCATGAAAATATATTGAAAATTGAGGGCCACTATTCCAAATAATTGTAAACATTGGACCCCTAATACAACATTAGCGCCACCCATTTGTATGGAAATCATGGGACTATCCAAAAAATACCCTCCCCTCCATGTTGAGCTTAATACTATGGCACTTCCCAGAACGATTTTTGGTACCTCCATCTGCAATCATTACTTGAAACTCTGGTGTTGGATATAAAAATAAATTGAGATTTTTTGCTAATTTGTAATTGATGAAATTATGGTTACTACCATAATCAATCAATATTGTTACCTTTTTTCTTTTTTATGTATCCTTGTATATTGATGGTTTGTGGAGTACTAATGTTGACCAATGCATGACAAAATATTGTTGGATTAATATCTTCTAGATTTGGATATTTTGATGGTTCCAATTCTTTATCTTCTTCCTCTTATTCTATGTAGAATAATGTATTTTCACCGCATTTATTCCCCTCACTGTACTTATTGTAATAATTGAAACATGGTTATTTTTCTCTTATTTCATCCATTTTTTGAGGTGTCAAAATTGTCAGTTGAGGTATGGTTGTCTTATGAACACCAAAATTATATTTGCTTCCTACATATGCTCCAATGGTATACTTATGTGTAGCCTTATTATTGTCTTGAATAAGATGAGAAAATTGCATAGATTTGATCATATTTTCAGGATGTCTTAAGAAAAACTCATGTTTAATGTCTTCTTTTAATCCACCCATGTAATGTTCCAATGAATGTTCATCACTTATGGCATACACTCTTGTGGCTAATACCTAAAATTCTAAATTATAATCTTCAATATCACCTAAGTGTTTGATTCTTGTCAATTGAATGAAGTAGTTATTTTCCCAAACTTTCCCATATTTTGCTTCTAAGTCTCTTGTAAATAAACCCCAAGTGTAATGATAAAAAGGAGGATTCCTTTTAACTATCCATTAATACCATTGATATGATTTATTCTCAAATTTCAAAGTAGTTATATGAATTGTTTTCTTATCATTCATAATATTATGTAGATCAAAAGATTGATCCATTTGGTTCACCTAAGTAAATATGTATGTTCCATCAAACTTCCTTAATTCAATTTTTGGAAGGTTCACTCCTTTTGGAAACCATCCATAAGTAACTCCATTATTGGAGTTACGTCCCCCTAGAAAATTCTTACTATTAGAAAGTTGTTCAACCTGAACACTACCTTTATTTTCATGATTCCCTTCACACACCTTATAAATTTTAGGTATCCTTCCATTTAAGGCTTCTAGAATATTATTTTCCATATGTTCCAACTTTCCATACACCTTATTTTCCATTTGTTCCATATTTCTTTTCATATTTCCATCCATATTTTGTTCCATTTGTTCCATATTTATTTTCATATTTTCATCCATATTCTTCTCCCTATGTTCCCTATTTCCAGTGATATTCGTTTCCATTTGGTGATAAATATCTTGGATTTCATCTTGACTCATGGTTGAGCTCTCTAAGTTTTATTTGGTTTAGTTGGTGAAGTAAATTCTAGAGGAGCCTTTGGATCCAAGTGAGAAAACAATAATTTTCCTCTTTTTATTCTTTTTCCTTTTTTTCACAAATTTGTATCACCAAAAACAAATCTTCCAATAAAAATTTATTTCAAATGTAAGTCACGTGCCTTTCAAATCCTTAATTAGGAGTGTGAGTGAATGTTTGACATTTGTCGTGATATATCTTTCAACTTTGAACCCTTCTAAGTATAAAATTTTGGCTTGTAGTACTCTTATATGACTTCTTAAACGCCTAAATATTTCACAGTATGAACCTTCATTGATAAAAGGTTATAGAAAAAATACCAAAAAGTCTTGTTTAAGACTAAGTTAAGGATTAGTAAACAACCTCAACTTATACAAGATATACCTCACAAATATTAATGATTCAAAATACAAAAAAATTATCAGATGTAATACTGAAAATTTTAGAGTCACAAATTTCACAAAAAAAAAGTTGCAATTTTGATGCCTAGTCGACTCTTTTAAAACAGATTTCAGGATTAGTCACAAGCCTTGTCTTACATGGACTATATATCCAAAATTAAATAGAGAACCATAATCTAAAATTTTGAACACCTATGCTAGGATATGTCTCTTCAGGCTCCATCAAATTTCATTGTCTGAAACCTCCCCAAAAAAATAATTTATGGAGAAAATCCCAAGATGACTCGTTTAAAATTGAATTCAGAATGAGTCACAAACCATGTCTTCCATAGGCTATATATCCAAAATATAACGACCCAAAACCTAAAATATTTACAAAAGATACCTTGATATTTATACTAAGTAACATCCAAATTTCCTTGTCTAAAATGGCCTAGGAAAACAAATTATAGCAAAAATTGCAAGATGACTTGCTTGAAGTAGAAAAACCCTAGGATGGGTGCTCTAAAACCAAATGTTATGATCCAATGCCTTGAAAATGATAAAAATTCAATGAATACAGTCCACTTAGAGGGGTAAATATCCTTTTGCAATATAATTCAGAATACAATATGAGATGAGATAAGATTATCCTAAGACTAGGTCTCCTTGATATGTATATGTATATGTATAAGTGTGTGCATGTGTGTGTGTGTGGGAGACAAAGGGTACAATTATAATGAAGGGGTGCAATGAAGGATTATATCCTACATACAAATATAACACTAGTAATGTAATAATTCAATATCTAGGGCTTAATAAGGGGTTTTATACATAACATGGGGCTTTGTCTAGGTCTTAACAATGTGAATGACTGGTAATTCCTTTTGTCTTATGTGATGTACCAATTACATTTGTGTCTTTGATAAATGATGTATTGCATCTCTTTCTAAATTCATTTGTAAAAGTGTACTTAGATGATATATTGGTTTATAGATCTACTTTGGAATATCATATCTCATATCACATGAATGTGTTAGAGGCCCTAAAAAATAATCAACTACTAAAAAACATTAAGAAATGTGAATTTTCTTAGTATTCATTGTTGTATTTTAGGTATGTGAATTGTGGAGGTTAACTCAATCTATATCTCATGAAATTGGAGTCCATCCTCAAGTGGAAAACTCCTACTAATGTCACTGAGACTAGGAGATTTGTGGGGGTAACAAGGTAACTATGGAAGTTTATATCATCCTTTTCAATTGTGGATACACCACTCCATAATAAAAATATAGGAACTAGAGTTTCCAATGGAAAAAGAATCAACGCAAATATTTTGAAGAGATAAAACAAAATATTAGTCAGGAAATAGTTCTTACATTGCTCAATTTGTAAACTCCTTTTGAAGTGGAGACATATGAAATTGAATTTTCTATGGGACTGGTCTTGATATAGGGAGGTAATCCAACATGCTATGATTTTAAAATGTTCCACGGAAAGTACTGAACTACCCTACATATGAAAAGGAACACTATGCTTTGGTTCATACTATTAAGAAAGACACTCCTTCTTGCATCTTATTTCCATAGTAGTGCTCTGAAATACACTCCTTCTAAAAATATCTCTTGAACTGCTTCCAAGTGAACATGTTCTCATTAATGTGCTTAAATTTTTTAAATTGATCCCACCACATAGAAAATTTTCCATGCAAATGGTATGTAGCAACTCTAGCTTCTAGATTACATGAATAGTTGTGCAACTAAAAATACTTCTTGATTCCAAGCAACTAGGCTTCAAAATCATCTTCCCTTTCTCTTTAACCATCAAATTATGGTGTCTTAATATTCCTCGATTATCCTTGCAAATCGTCCATCTAATGTATTATTCTTTGATTCCTAACTGGAGATACTTTTGGATTGCTCCTTGAATCCTCAGATGCACAAAACTTCCTTCCTCGGTAAGTAGGTGAGTGATTTCAATGAGTTCTACTAGCCATTCTTAAATGAATAACTCTTTTGTATTTATCTCTTCTTTCATGAGGTCTTCCTTCTTCCTCATGTATTGAGCTTGATCCATTATTTTTTTGCCTTTGCAATTGATTTAGGATTTGCACCATTTGGGAATTTTTTTGATTCTATTATTTCATCATCTTCTCATTGTCTTCCCTATAACAATGCACTTTTATTCTCAATATTCTCACGGTCTCTATTAATGTTTATGGATCCAATATGCTTTTGTGTCCATTAGATTCTCTCTTTGCATTTCCAACACTGATAGTTTGACCTTTGGTTTCTCTCTCATGAATGAAGGCTCCCTCTCCTTCCTCCATGTCCCAAATATGAATTCTTATCTTGAAATGATATGTTTATACCCCTAATTCTACAAGAAAGTGTGCATGAAACATAATTTCAATTAGAAAAAAAAATAAACATATATACACATTTCTTGAAAAAGGACTTCAATTTTTTATTTTATTGTGTTTATTAAGGCCACCAATCATCTTCTCTTGAGTTGATTGTAATATATACTACTCATAACAATTTTCAAGGTGCATAACTATATTCCTTTATCTAAGATATTTACAACAACTATTTTTTTTCTTAATTCTGAAATTGGAGTAAAAATTTATGCTCCTTTGACGTTTTCTAGGCATTTCCTCCCCTCTACTGAAGTATTAATGTCTGACGTGGCCTCCACGTGCACCCATTCCATGTGTTTTGTATGACATGGACATGGCATGGATGATGATGTGACATTACATGGAATCATTGGATGACATGGCATCATCCACCGGTCACCGAGGAATGCCTCCCCTTCACCTTGTCTGTAAACAACTCCAGTCTAATCTAATCCACTAGGCCATTGTGCCACCCCGTGCAATTTACATTTAACTCCTATCAACTGACCCCGGTCCGGTCTAATCCACCAAGTCACCTTTTACAACTTACATATAACTCCTAGCAACTGACCTTGTTTTGTTCTAGTCTACCAGGCCACTGTCCCACTGGACACGAAGCTACCACACTCAAGCTTTCCATACACTCCTTCTAATCTTATTTGGTTCAGTCTGGTCCACCAGGACGTCGAACACTCCGCATAAAATTATATTAGAAAAGGAGAAATATGATGTCAGTCTATTCCAATAGGCCAACGACCCACCGATGCTCTGTATATATGAGCAGAACGAAATGAATCATAGATCTATAAAATTAACACAAATATATAGAGATCAATAATAGAGGTATAGTGGAAATTAACTTCTATTAAATAAGAAATCTGTTGAAACTATAAAAAATGCAGAATGAAAATAATGTGGGGTCATGTAAAGCGTTCTTTCTACAAGTGCAACCAAACTTAATCTCCCACCTAAAACTTGTTTGGAACCCATTGTTGTTCATGGCATTGTTTTTACTTGGCATTGGACTTATGAAAAATATCCTAAACCTATTGGAATATGTATTGGATTCATTCATTGAACCAGGGGGATTTTTTGACCTCGATCTATGCACGGGATGATTCTTCTTTTGTGGATGTAAGGGGTAGTGAAACATCCACGGGGCCTGGTGGTTGAAATGTCAACCCCAACTAAAAGGGGATGTGGTCGGTTGAGCTATGTATGGCTCTCTTGTAACTATGTTGAACATAGGGAAGAGTCTCATCCCATGTGCGTGGATGATTAGAATTTTACATGCACAAGATATGCACGATCATCCTGTTGACGACCTCGGTTTGGACATCTTTTTGGGGGTGGAAGGATATGGATTTGGTGAGCTTGGTGTCCAGCCATGAACATAAGCTTGACTAGAATGTGCTGAGGATTTGTTTTTCCCGATCAAATATGATGGTTTGTGGTATCCCAAAATTTACCCACACTCATTCGAAGAAGATCTTGGCAATGGCTTCTGTTGTGATGCTCTTCTTGTAGGCAACCATAATCACCATCTTGAAAAATCGATCAAAAACCATGAAAACACAGTCATTTCCCTTCTTGGTTGAAGGAAGGCCCGACATGTAGTCCATCGAGATGGATTCTCAAGGCCGGTCGAGAGTAGGCAAAGGGGTATACATTCCTTGTTTCTTAATGGCCAATTTGGCAATGGCAAAGGTAGTGTAGGGCTTGATATAATTGTTGACATCATGTCAGAATTTTGGCCAATACAAATGTTGCTACATGTTGGAAGCCCTACAATTTTTTGTGCTTTTAAAGTGAAAAATGACAATTCTTGTAGCTGCCTACGCCTCATCTTGCAAATATTGCTATTTGAATGTGACTAGTTAGTTGTAAAAAGGATGTTTTGATTCTTCATTTCATTTTTATTTCACGTTTTCATGCTTGATTCATGACTGTAAGCATGAATCAAGCCAATTGAAACTCAAGTTGTATTTTGATTTTTATCAAGGCTTGGTCTCAAGGAGTCAATGGGCTTAATCTTTTTCATTTTAAATGAGCTTGTCATATACCAATGAAACACCTATGATGAATTGTTATTTGATGGTATGCTTATCTCTTTTCAAAGGATATACCATTTTTTTGTTTAATATTTGGTTTATGAAAACATATCCATATCCTAGCCTTTGCAATTCGAATGTACCCTTTTCATATCATAGGATTTAACCGCATTGGGATAGTGTCATGTATGTCACATTGGCTGGAAAAATGAGTTGACAGGCCTCTCATTTTGAGTTAAGAGTTTTGGTAATGGGATGTACTCAAAGCATTCATGACTAGGAGCGTTTAAACCCCATAACCGAGACCTCCATATATTTTTTTTGATCGCACAAGATCTCTACTTATTTTCTTTTCATGGAATCTGTTCAGACTTACCTCTCCTACCTCTGTCGTCTAAACCCACAGTTGTTTTGAGTCACTCTTGTTACAGTCTGGTCAACCCCATAATTTCTTGCCAAAGACACGTTTTTGCGGGAGCTATTCTGAGAAAATGGTTATGAGTTATATCAAACCCTTTAAAACCCAGAACCGAAATGGGCCCATTTACCTTCTTCAGAAACATTTTCATTTCACAGGTATGCTTCATTTTTTGGATAGCATTTTATCATAAAATCAATTGTGTTCGAGTTTTCTTTATTTTTCATTTCCTCTCTGTGGATTTGAATATTTGTAGAAAACGGTTGAGTTCTATCATAGACAGAGGTTAAACCTTGCTATCAAAGACCTCTATAACAATCCATATGAATACCATGCATCCACTAAACTAAAATTTGTTCCTATGCAAAACCCTTCGACAAAAACCTCGATATAATTTCATACCCAGAAAATTGAAAAAGGAGGTAGTGGATGTATTCAAAGAGAAGGTTCCTCTTGCTCCTATTGTTGAGCCATTTTAGGATATTGTTGAAAAACCAACTGGTAAGAAAAATCCAAAGAGTAAGAAATAGGGGTCGAGTTTTATAAACAACGGGATTAAACTGTTTAAATAAAATGATCACTAAAAAACTCAACGAATTTCACCATCATAGATTCGGATTTATCAGGTGCCTCTTGGTCAAATTGCAGAGATAGTAAATAGTTGTTTTTGTTTTTTATTTGATTCTAATTTGAAAATAAAATATATTAGATTTGATTTTGATTTTTTTTTTTTCTATTTTAACTAGCTACAGAAACCTGTAGCTTATCTTTTTTATTTAAATATAGTTTGAATTCAAGTCAATTTTCATATAAAATTTGAAAATGTTAGTTAAATAAATATCTAATTTGCCTATTTCGTTTTCTTTCAGGATATGATGTATCTTGTGGTGATATCATAAGATGGAGCAGTTATGGACTTAGTTAATTAGTCATTTCCTTCTGGCTTATTTTGTAAATCAAAACAAAACTTTCATAATTTTGAAGATTCAGTTTGATATTGAGTGGCTTTTTGGGCCCTCTATTTTTGTAACTTGTAGATCTTGTTGAGATCTGATCCTATCTTACAAGATAGTATGTTTATCTTGCAAGAACTCTTTAAATACTATAGATTTTTTGTAATCAAATCATCTTAGCCTAGGGCTGAAGATAAATGATTAATTCACAAACTTGAATGGAACAACAATTTGCATTTTAGCTTTAGCTTCCTATAAATGGTGTTTTCATTTATACTTTGTTTATCCTGGTAAACTAATAGTTTTTGATAGCTTTAGACTTCGCAATCTGTTATGTTTTGGGATAATTCTTTTATAAATATTGTCCATATTTGATGCTTCAGATATTAAGAGTATGATCATCGATTCAGCTTAAATGACAGGATTTCTCTTTAATTTTTAGTTGAATGATCAAATGCAATGTTGTTACAATCAGATTTATCTTAATGTAATCACTTGCGATCATAAGATCACAAGACCTATTCGTATCATCTATTATGTTATTAAAACTCAACTGCCAACACATTGTTTTGCATTTATTAGAACAGTCTTAAGGTTCATTGCAGGTTTCCCTCTTGGATGTGGTAGTTGGACGTTCACCACTCATGAAAATGCTTGGATACACCTCACTAACTCACTGATAGGTTAGTTTCTTTGTATTTTTTTTTCCATTTACATATCACAGAAACTAGAATGTATGGTTCATCTTTTGACTATCCACATGCTCATGTTTCATTGAAATTTTTACAAGTTTTTTCATATTTATAAAGGAAAAACAAAAAAGTATTTTTATGTGCTTTCTTTATCTGCTTCCTATTATCACATAGTTTGTAGCTAGGAAGAAAGGCTATAAAGTAGAAGGCCAAACTTCCATAACCGGAACCTATCACATCCAATGTCACCATGATGGGGAGGTTCTTTCTCTTTAGGGAGGTGGGGCCCAGGGGAGACATCCCCGGTGACCTGGGGTTTTGAAGAGGCTAAAGGATAATAAGATAATGACAAGTTTCCCCCTTCATAGATCACCACCAGAACAGATAGTCAGACTTATAGCCAACAAAGATAACCAAGTAGAATCCCTGCCCGAAAACAAAGCAACAATAAACTGATATATGCAGGCTTTGGTTAGTACTTCATATATATAAAAGACTAGCATGAAAGATAAAGTCAAGACAAGAGAGTCAAATGAGGGAGAGTGTTTCTATAGCAAGGCTCTATCATCAAACCCTAGAAGAAAAACGGCCCTACATGTAAATAACCTAGGCATGGGACGTATTCTCCTTCTTGAGATCAAACATGTACGGCTAGCAAAGGGGAAGAGGAGAAAGGAGTGTAGCTATGGCTAGGCTCTCTTTTCCTCTTCAATGTCTAAAAAATTATCTATCAGGGGACATGAGACAAGAACCTACTTGGGTGATTGTCACCTAGGGTTTTAATCAGAAAATTATAAACATATGCAATAATATAAGACTACAACCATTCATTCAAGAAGTTTTGTAGAAAACACACTTACATATCACCATGAAATAGCATCCAAACCCTAGTTGTAACAACTTCCTTTAAGAGAAATGCCAAAATATGCCAAAAATATCTTCCTTCAACAAGTGTTCCTTCCTTAAATCAACCAAATACCCAAGATAGGGCACAAATTTCAGACCTCACAAATGAGTGAGTAAGTTGTGTTGAAAAAATGAGAGTGAAAATCTCTCATTTATACAAAACCTTCACCTAATTTTACATTTTAGGTCAGGTAAAAGGCCGACAAGGCCAAATTATCAAAATCATATTGTTTTACATTAAATTGTCAATTAAAAACCCTAATTAAGAAGAAAAGAGAGTAAAATCCCCTCTAAGAGAGAAGATATCCCTTTCTAGGGAAAATGAAACATCTTGGAGCAAAATGTTAGCCCTCCAGGGGCTTCTCCAACATGCCACATGTCCCACTGTTGCCCAGTCTACCTCCAAAAATGTCTAATATGTTGGATGACATCATGGCCATCAAAGGTGACATCCCAGGCCTTCCAACGCCAACGTCTTAGTAAAAAGGGCTCAACACCCTAGGCTAAGCTATGTCGGGGTGCCTCTGGTGGAACGCCCTCTTCTTCTCTGGTGCAAAGACTCTGATCAACCTCTTCCTTGTCTCCACCCCCTGATGGGGTCTTAGCATCCATCTGGTGGGCTCTTCAGCCCCATGGAGGTCCGAACTGATCATCTCCCCATGTGTACCGGTCCAAATGGTACTTGTCCATCGGGTATGGTCCTGCACATCAAAGGCTACACCCTCCATGGGATCATCAGTCACAGGTATCATGGAAATGTCAATCACATTTCATCATTAATAGTATTAAACACATGCATAAAATCCCTAATACATCAATTAATAGCTCAAAGACATTACACAAGCCTACAATAAAAGTCTAGGGAAAAGAACAAGGCTTCCTATTGGGCTAGTGTCCATAGAAAAGGGAAAGTTCCTAGAAAGACCTCTTCCAAGCCATGTAAGTGGGTGGTGTGGTCAGGGGATGTCCAAGCATGTGGGTGCAATGATGGCCAAGGGTGAAAATATGTTACATGTGGGTGCCTTTGTAGAAGGAGAGTTGTCCCTATCATGGATGCATTTTTTCCAAGACCATTCTTGCCTTTATTCTTTTTGTTATTTTTATTCTTTTATTTTCTTTTTTGTTCAAAAGATAATCAGGGGACACTACCTTGGCATGGTGACCAGAGTTGACAGTGTTACCCACAAGTACTTTCGTAGAGATGAGAAGGTTGGCTCGTGATGAGACCCCCTTTCCTTTGGCCATGCAACCAAGATTCACTACCCTGGCATGGTAACCAATTGGTGGAAATGTCATACTGCTAGGTACCCATGGACCTAAGAGGTTGGCTCGTGATGAGAACCCCTATCCTCTGATTAGGTCTTGTTTTATTATTTTTTCGGGTCCCTCTTGTTTCTTGTTGAGAATCTTTTTATTTCTTTCTTAGGGATCCCTGGGCGAAGAATCTCGAGGTTCATTTTTTAGGATTTTATCTTTTACTAGCTTGTTTTTACCTTCTGGACCTTTAGCCCCTTATTCCCACGAGGTAAGGTGCAGTCCTGAAATAGGTCAACCCAATGCTTGGACAAGGGGAATGGGATAGGTGAGTGGGAAACAAGATGTAAGAGTGGTGTTATGATGGGAGCACACGATGGCTTTTTAGAAATCCCCCAGTGGAAAACCAAAACCTATAGACACAGGCTTGCTAGGGCACCCTTTCAATCCCCCCAAACATGGTCAAGTGAGAAAATGTAAGATCCAATCATTTGTTAGAGATAAGAGGAATTAGATGCATATATTTAAAGGTTTCAATGATCAAAAGTGACACATACCATGATACCTGGACCAATTACCTCATGGAGCAAGAACCTCTTCTGATACAGGACAATTCTGATGGTGATGGATGATGTTGCTGCTGTCAAGACAAAAATGATGGGAGAAAAAAAATATGGGCCCTCTAGGGCCATGCTCGGTTCAATCCTGCTCTCGATACTCCATGTCTAGGACTTGTGGGCCTCGATAGATGATCTCCTAGTTATCCCTAAAAAGTGGGGATAACATCTGGCTCCAACTCTGGGACATGTGCTCATCGTAGATCGCATGAGAACCTCAGCATCTCTGGCATAACCTGCAGACCTGCTCAATCTCGATAGGAGTATTAGTAACAAAATTGGGGTGGTAATTCCACCCCAGCATACATATAGATATATATATATATATATATATATATATATATATATATATATATATAGACTGAAAGAAAACAATCAATAACTGTGAATATACAAACAAACTAACATGCAATGAAAATGATATAATACACGAATGCAAAATGCCTACTTACCTGCACTTACCTATGAAATCAGGTCCCCCCACCTTTGTGGGGTTTGAGGAGGTTCATGCTGATAGGTAATGGATGCCTTCTTCCCTCCAAAGTGGATAAGTAATATGAGTCGTCAACTGATTCCATTCCAACTTTGAAGGGTTCGAGCCAAGACTGAGCGCTTCCTTTTACATTAGTTGGCTCTCCTTTCTAGGTATCCCACATCCATACCATGTCTCCTTCCTTGTAATTTCTAACTTTGTATTTGGTTGTCCCTTGGACAACCCTAGTGTATTGTGCTGAGGGAGGAGGGTGGGCTTTCGCTGTAAACACTTCTTGTTGGGATGGGCAGATTTTTATGTCATCTTCATATTTCTTTAATATCTTCATCGTCCCAATCTCTGTGTTCTTGAATTTATATAGGATTTTTTGGTATTCTTCTTTTTTGCACCATTTGATCTGATCAAAGTTCTCTTCTGTTGCAAAGGACATATATTCTGGAGAATATTTTTGAAGGGTTTATATCATCTCGTCTTGTGCTTTGTCATTAGTGACGGGGTGAGTAATATCTTGCACATAGTCTCTGGTTATTGTCACATTGAGGAGATAGCCTATCGCTCCATTTTTCAAAGGCAATTCCAAGAATGTGAGGTCCATCTCAAGGGTACCACCCTACATTGCAACAAATTTCCTAGATAACAACATTCCCCACACATCTAGGACATCAACTACCATGATGTCAATGTGGACTATCTTCTCCGGGTACTCTTTTATGCAAACTTCCACATTCTCAATGACCCCATGTGTGAGTATGGATTTAGATTCGAAGCCACATACATTTCTATAAGGTCGTGTGACCTTCAAACCCACTTTCCGCATAACTTTAAGTGACATCATGTTGGCACCTACGCCTATATCTAACATGCAATTGTTGAGGCTCTTGTCATTCATTGTTAATTTCATGAAGAAAGGAGGGTTCTCACCATATTGGACCCTGAAGTGATCAGCTTGCAACATAATAGAGGGGTCCATGGGTTCATCTGATCCTAGAAATAAAGTGTCAAAGTGTTCCTTGATATACGGGATATTAATTGCTTCTCTTAGGGGGACGTTTACATGCATCTTTGATAAATCCCCTTCGAGGTCAAAGTTTAGGTCAACCTTTCCAGCCTTGGATGTCTTGGGAAGAGGTACCTCTGCCGACGAGAGATTTTCCTGGTCAGTGGTGGGTTGGTTTAACTTCTTTCTTCAGTACACCTGAAATTCTTGTTTCTTTAGCTTCTCTCATGATTCCTGGTCTAGGTTGTTTATTACCACCATCCTTGTTGATCTGGATGCTTCTTTCACGGCTTCTTGATGTTTTGCATCGATGATATTTATTTCAGGAAACTCCATGAAATGGTCCATGTTGTTGACTTGTTGATGGCCATTACTATAAGGACACTCATGCTCCCAATGTGTTTCACTGCATTCTAGGCACCAAGGATTTTCATCAACAACGTTTACAGGGGCCAAGGTATTTGGAACTTCTTGCTCATTCTTTGGTTTATAAAATTGGCCCCCTTTCAGGAATTGCCCTTTGTATGGGACCCTGGGTGCCTGGGTCTGATATCTTTCCAAGTTGACAATTCTACTCATCATTTTCTCTTGATTTTTTATGATACCATCCATAGAGGCTTGCATCTTGGTGATATTGGCACACAGGTCTGAAGTAGGCTCAACGTTGTGAACTATTTTTGGTTTGGTGTCCATTCTCCCCCTTGGATTAGCAAAAGGCTCAATCTTGGATGAAAGGAGGTTTCCTTCTAGTTTAGTAGCGAGCTCTTGGGCTTCCTGAATGGATTGGGGGTTTTATCTCTGAGAAGATACCCTAGTTAGCCAATGAAATATCCAGTGTAAACGTGGACGAGGTAATCATCTTTCGGATGATGGATTGCGGGGATCCTTTGTAGAAAAGTCTCAAATATAGAATGGAACTCCCGAATGGGCTCATTTTCATATTTTTCAAGACTATTTGGTCCGGTGAAGAGAATGTTAGGGTCTTCTTTGAAACTCCATATTTTGAGAAAGGCCTTTTCAAGTATGTCCATGGTTTTGATGCTTCCATCGGGAAGGCTCAGGTACCAACGCCTTGAGGCATCATAAAGAGTAGCAGAGAACAACTTCATGACTAGATCTTCAGCATCATCACTAATGGGATGAAGCTGAAAAAATGCCCAAAATTTGCTCATGTCCTCTTCAACACTGATTTCATCAGTACCGGTGAATTTAGGAAACCACTTCTCATACTTGGGTGTCATTTGCTTAAGGTAGTCTAACAGTTTGAAAAGAGTAGATGACCATTGTCTCTGACTGTTGGTTGGGTTCATTGTAGCGGTCTGAGAGCTAGACATGATTCTTAAAGGAAGGCTTTTCCCGAAGAGTGATTTGACAACAGGAGAGTTCTTAGGAGGCTTCCTTCTAAAAGACAAGGGAGGATTATTGAACCTCTTTTTGGTTTGTGGAGTCGCCAAGTAGTTTACTTGAAACTACCAAAGAGAAAGGGAAAACACCCAAGTGGAGTTGCCAGGTAAACTTGTAAGATAAGACTTCTGAGGCAAGGCTTACCAAAAAGTGTCATCTTGAGGAGAATTGACTCAGTGTTCCCTAGAAATGGCGCCAAAATTTTATCGCACAGTTTGTAGCTAGGAAGAAAGGCTATAAAGTAGAAGGCCAAACTAGTGTAACGGGAACCTATCCCACCCAATGTCACCACGATGGGGAGGTTCATTCTTTTTAAATAGGTGGGGCCTAGGGGAGACGTCCCCGATGACCTAGGGTTTTGAAGAGGCTAAAGGATAATCAGATAATGACAAGTTTTCCCCTTCACAGATCACCACCAGAACAGATAGTCCAAATTATAGCCAACAAAGATAACCAAGTAGAATTCCTACCCAAGAACAAAGCAACAATAAACTGATATATGCAGTCTTTGGTTAGTACTTCATATATATCAAACACTATCTGATATTCAATATAAGAAATTTGAAAGTAAATGTTGATGAAGTCAATGTTTACAAAATAAAAATAAAAGTAATAACACTTCACCAATAAATACTAGAACGATATGGCATTCAATGCAACAAATCAATACTTAACTAAATTAATGCCTTTAACTACCATTCAATTGCTAATAAAATGAAACGTTGTTGCATTAAAGATGTAATAACCAAGGATGACGTCAGGAACTAGGGTTAGTAAGTTAGTTGAGCTTAGGGTTAGTTCAGTTAGGATTTGAAATTCAAGTTTTGAGGGAGTTTTTGATCAAGTTCCACTTCAACGCTGGAGGTCTTGGGATTAGTGCCTTTAAAATGGAGTCAATTTAAAGGAGGACACAAAGGTTGGAAGAGGATGGCAAAGGACTAGAGAGAAGATCTATGAAGTTTTGCTATGGCAGGGCCTCAGAGACAAAACCCTAGGGGAGAGAGGCTCACTCTGGTGTTGCTATGGCAAGGCCTCGTGCTCTCTCTTCCTTCCTTAGATGGAAAAAAATGGATAGCATGAAAGATAAAGTCAAGACAGGAGAGTCAAATGAGGGAGAGTATTGCTACAGCAAGGCTCTATCATCAAACCCTAGAAGAAAAATGGACCTAAGTGTAGATAACCTAGGCATGGGACGTCTTCTCCTTTTTTAGCTCAAATAGGTACGACTAGCAAAGGGGAAGAGGGGAAAGGAGTGTAGCTACAGCTAGGCTCTCTTTTCCTCTTCAATGGCTGAAAAATTCTCTATCAGGGGACATGAGACAAGAACCTACTTGTGTGATTGTCACCTAGGGTTTTAATCAGCAAATTATAAACATATGCAAGAATATAAGACTACAACCATTCATTCAAGAAGTTTTGTAGAAAAAACACTTACATATCACCATGAAATAGCATGCAAACCCTAGTTGTAACACCTTCCTTCAGGAGAAATGCCAAAATATGCCAAAAATATCTTCCTTCAACAATTGCACCTTCCTTAAATCAGCCAAATACACAAGATAGGGTGCAAATTTCAGACCTCAAAAATGAGTGAGTAAGTTTTGTTGAAAAAATGAGAGTAAAAATCTCTCATTTATACAAAACCTTCACCTAATTTTACATTTTAGGTCAGGTAAAAGGACGACAAAGTCAAATTATCAAAATCATACTATTTTACATTAAATTGTCAAGTAAAAACCCTAATTAAGTAGAAAAGAGAGTAAAATCCCATCTAAGAGAGGTGTTATCCCTTTCTAGGGCAAATGAAACATCTTGGAGAAAAACATTAGCCCTCCAGGGGCTTCTCCAACATGCCACATGTGCCACCATTGCCCAGTCTGCCTCCAAAAACGTCCAATAGGCTAGATGATGTCATGGCCATCAAAGGTGATGTCCCAGGCCTTCCAAGGCCAATGTCTCAGTAAAAAGGGCTCAACCCCCTAGGCTAAACTATGTCAGGGTGCCTCTGGTGGAACATCCTCTTCTTCTCTCATGCAAAGACTTTGATCAACCTCTGAATCATCTTTGCCCCCTGATGGGGTCTTAGCATCCATCTAGTGGGCTCTTCATCCCCATGGAGGTCCGACCTAATCATCTCCCCATGTGTACCAGTCCAAATGGTACCTGTCCGTCGGGTATGGTCCTGCACATCAAAGGCTACGCCCTCCATGGGCTCATCAATCTCAGAGATCATGGCAATGTCAATCACATTTCATCATTAATATTATTAAACACATGCATAAAATCCCTAATACATCAATCAATAGCTCAAAGACGTTACACAAGCCTGCAATACAAGTCTGGGGAAAAGGACAAGGCTTCCTATTGGGATAGTGTCCACAGAAAAGGGCAAGTTCCCAGAAAGACCTCTTCCAAGCCATGTAAGTGGGTGGTGTGGTTAGGGGATGTCCAAGCATGTGGGTGCAATGATGGCCAAGGGTGCAAAGATGTTACATATGGGTTCCTTTGTAGAAGGCGAGATGTCCTTGTCATGGATGCATTTTTTCCAAGCCCATTCTTGCCTTTATTCTTTTGATTCTTTTATTTTCTTTTTTGTTCAAAAGCTAA
This sequence comes from Picea engelmannii, assembly GCA_009831015.1. Classification (NCBI taxonomy): domain Eukaryota; kingdom Viridiplantae; phylum Streptophyta; class Pinopsida; order Pinales; family Pinaceae; genus Picea; species Picea engelmannii. Next base: position 556,312 of record ML782242.1, read on the forward strand.
TCAGGGGACACTGCCTTGGCATGGTGATCAGAGCTAACAGTATTACCCACAAGTACTTTCACAAAGATGAGAAGGTTGGCTCGTGATGAGACCCCCTTTCCCTTGGCCATGCAACCAAGAGTCACTACCTTGGCATGGTAACCAGCTGGTGTCAATGTCATACTACTAGGTACCCATGGACCTAATAGGTTGGCTCGTGATGAGACCCCCTATCCTCTGATTAGGACTTGTTTTGTTATTTTTTCGGGTCCCTCTTGTTTCTTGCTGAGAATATTTTTATTGCTTTCTCAGGGATCCCTGGGTGAAGCATCACGAGGTTCATTTTTTAGGCTTTTATCTTTTACAAGCTTGCTTTTACCTTCTCGGCCTTTAGCCCCTTCTTCCCACGAGGTAAGGCGCAGCCTTAAAATAGGTCAACCCAATTCCTGGAAAAGGGGAATGGGATAGTTGAGTGAGAAACAATATGTAAGAGTGGTGCTATGATGGAAGCAGATGATGTTTTTTCAGAAATTCCCCAATGGCAAACCAAAACCTATAGACACAAGTTTGCTAGGGCACCCTGCCAATCCCCCCAAACATGGTCAAGTGAGAAAATGTAAGATCCAAGCAGTTGTTAGAGATAAGAGGAATCATATGCATATATTTAAAGGTTTCAATGATCAAAAGTGACACATACCATGATATCTGGACCAATTACCTCATGGAGCAAGAACCTCTTCTGATACAGGACCAATCCAATGGTGATGGATGTTGTTGTTGTTGTCAAGACAAAAATGATGGGAGAAAAAAAATATGGGCCCTCCAAGGCCATATTCAGGTTAATCCTGCTCTCGGTACTCCATGTCTAGGACCTGTGGGCATCGAGACATGATCTCCTAGTTATCCCTAAAAAGTGGGAATAACACTTCCTAGAAGCGATCATTTTTCACATTGTTTTTCGTAAGTTTTGATTAAAACTTGCAATTGTATTTAATGTACATAAACAAGATTTGTATATCGTCTGCCTAAATACACCTATTATAGTTATATTAGAGTGTATGTACATATACATGTATAGTATTTGGTAATTAGATAGGTATTTCTTTCTTTTGTTTGTTTCTTCTAAGACTTTTAGATTGGCTAACGGAGCCATTAAACCCATCAGAACGAGTTACACCAAACGGCTTGGGTTATTTAGACAACCCCGGACCAGAATCATTCTTCCAGTTGACGGATGGTCATATTTTCCCGTCAACAAATGGTGCTAGAAGGAGGTCTATACTGACAAGATGGCCTTGTAGGAGCCTTTATTTCAAATGTATTCAATTTCCCCATGGCTCCCCAAATCATTGTTTTGGAACATTCTTTCCACTTCTCGCTGCCAGTTATTCCCAACAAGACAGCTAATCTCTTTTCAAAACTCACCTTTGATGGTGAAGGGAACACATCTGCAGTAGACCATATTTCTAAATTTTTTTATAAATGTTTAAGACATAAGATCATTGATCCTAATGTTACATGCAGATTGTTTTATCTCACTTTCCGAGATCGGGTGAAATATTGGTTTGAATCTTTTCCAGCTAATTCGATTCATTCTTTGTCTGAGTTTGTAATTGAGTTTTTATCAGACTTTAACAATTATGATTATGATGAATTAAGTTACTTAAGGAAAGAAAATGGTGAATCATTCAATGATTTTGCAATTAGGTTCATTCATGTTTGTACTAGGTTTCCTTTGAAACAAATGTCACTTATTAATGAGTGGTTTAAATATCTCATTTCTCTCTCAGATGAGCAACATCAATTAATTGTTAACCAATCTGAATTGAGCACTAACACTCAATCTCAAGATGGTTCAAATTTTGATGTTGATCTTGAAGATTTTGAAGCACCACAATTTTTGTCAACTTATTTCATTTTGGCAAATCATGAGCAACATCATCCTTTACAAAATGCAATTGTCACATCTAATCATTCTTTGCAAACAATGTCTCCTCCCATCGAACAAGGAACCTTGACTTTAAAAGACGACAGTTTTCACACTCTCATAGATTTTATAATTGTTTCTAAAGTAAAAGAGGTTGAATGTGAAGTTGATAATCACGTGGACGATAAATCTGCCCCTAATTTAGTTGAACGAATCCATGATCAATCAATAGGAGACAAAATCATTAGTCATACTATTAATCAACCTTCTATCTCTAGTGATTTTCCCTCAATTTTTCCCCTACATAATGAACCAAATTGTCTCTTAGAAACTGTCTCATATTCTTTGAAAGAGAATACAATAGAGGTTGATCATTTTATACAAGGAGAGGGGACAAAACCAGATTTCAAAACATATATACCTATCATTTTAAGAGATGTGTTCCATCTCCTTAATTCTTCTACATATTATTCCTTGTACACTGATATTTTTTATCCTAATGTTGTGTGTTTGCATGTTCCATATTACATTGGAGAGAATTCAACATTATATAATCAGGTACAAAGAGATTACCGAATAGAAGATAAAGAGGGAAATAATTATGCCCATGAACATATTAATTTTTATTCTCATCAATTATCTATGGGTAAATCAAGAAATGATTTGAAAGAGTCCCAAATTGCATCTTCCATTGATTCATCTCAATTTGTGTTTCGAGAAGGATCTAAATTTTCCCATGATCAATTTGAGGTTGAAAAGTATAATCGGCCAAAGTATAAGCTACTCATCGATATTTTTTTCTCATCGGGAATATTTTTCGCATGTGAATTCTTTCAAACAATCCCATGTCGGTAATTGCATGCATCATGATAGTATTGTAGATTGGTTGGAGTATTCATATCTCGAAAATTTTACAAGGAACGGTAAGATTATCTTCACTTTATTTAGAGATCAAGGAGGTAACTTTAACACACTCATTTTATATCCTTCAGATGGAGAAAATATGGAATGAAAGGAAAAATTTTGGGAGGATGGGGCACTTCGGTTTAGTCTGATGGTTATGTCAGGCCCCCATAACTCTCACAAGCTTCATAATCTCATTTTTTCATATTTTTGTAACCCATATAATGACAAAATTGTCGAATGGCTGGAGGATTCATACAACAAGAATGTTCAAGGGAATGGTAAGATCATGCTTGCCTTATTTTTAAATGATGATGATAAAGGTGAGTATGATATACTTTTGTCATCTTTCGATATACTACCATTCTTGTTAGTAATATGTGATTTTGTTTCTACTGTAGGATTGGAGTTACTTCGATGGCTACATTGGAAGCATGACTTCACATAGTATTCTAATTTGTTTAGTAGTTAGAGTAGGTTTAGGAGTAGGTTTTCGTTTAGTTTTATTCCTCATTGTTTCTCTTTGTAATATTGCAGTCATGAGAACAAGTGGGAGCACCAAGAGAACCATAATATGACTGTTGTCAGGGAAGTCTGCTTGATCCTTTTCTCTCTGCTTTTCATTGAATATTTCTTTTCAAAGCCGCAATATTATTATGAAAATTTTAAATGAAAAGTAAAGAGATAAATAAATCTGAACCGTAAATTCAACCCTGATCCAAGGCGTCATGAGTAGGACTGCATTCATATCAATGAGGATCTTTCTATTTTATTTAGCCACTCAAGAGATATTTTTCTTGATTTTTCCAGATCCACCTCGTTGTACATACTTTTCTATTTGAAGTTTTCTTTTGATTTTTGATTTTGGTTCTTTTCAGTTTGTTTGCTTTCGCTGCTTCCTGGTTAAACTTATGTCTGTGTTACCTTTTAGTTCATCAAGGTAAACTGGAATGCATCATTATGAAGCAATTGTTAAGGTTTTTTCAAGAGCATCAATTCTATGAATTACTGGAACATAGACTAGTTAAAAGAAAATTTTATGTTCGAAGCAGGTTCCTTGGTCTCACTTTATAATTATGAGCAGACACCACCATCTTTAAATCTTTTTACGATGTCCCTGATTTTAAATAAAGTGACTCGAGTATGCCTTCCTGTCCTCGAAAAATTAGTTTCATTAGAAAACTAATTTCAGATCACAATGAAGTTTATCAAGCACAAAAGTTAAAGGCTAGAAAATAAGAAGTGTTTTGAAGACTAAAATTTTTCAGCATCACCCCGCTCATCTGAATATCTTTAAATTTATATCAGATTGTAAACAATTTCTCAAGAATTGTGGGAAGTGTTTGTAAAACCTCTGGAATATTGAACAGGTCTGATGGCAGTGGGTAAATGCATGCATGATGCCAAGATAACTTCATCGGGGTACTAAATAGGCATGTTGGTAGTGAAGCAATGTCGAGTTCAAGAAAATTGTCAGGTATAAATTTTGATATTGGCCTTAAGTATCCTTCATTTTGAATTGAAAATTCTTGGACAGGGTAGAGGCGTCAGAGTGGGTTAATTGACATCCCTGCCAAGGCTATGGATGTCTACTGGCAGCAGTGGCCCTGTCAACAGTGTCAAATCCATTGACTTGAACATCGTTGCTCTCGTAGTTAAAATTTGTCACCGGATTTCATTTGAACGGGAAGATATATGAAGCTGGACTGTGTAATGATTGTTGATATGCTTGATGTCCTTCAACTATGCTTGGATCTGTAATCACTCTAAGTTGTCCTAACATGAACTCGTCAGTGACACAAAGATAATTGCTTCTCCCAGAAAGTCGCCATTGTTGGCAGCCCTACAATTTTTTGTTCTTTTAAAGTGACAAATGACAATTCCTGTAGCTGCCTACGCCTCATTTTTCAAATATTTATATTTGAATGTGACTAGTCGGTTGTAAAAAGGATGTTATGATTCTTCATTTCATTTTTATTTCGCATTTTCATGCTTGATTCATGACTGTAAGCATGAATCAAGTCAATTGAAACTGAAGTTTCATTTTGATTTTTATCAAGGCTTGGTCTCAAGGAGTCAATGGGCTTAATCTTTTTCATTTTAAATGAGCTTGTCATATACCAATGAAACACCTATGATGAATTGTTATTTGATGGTATGCTTATCTCTTTTAAAAGGATATACCAATTTTTTGTTTAATATTTGGTTTATGAAAATGTATCCATATCCTAGCCTTTGCAATTTGAATGTAACCTTTTCATATCATAGGATTTAACCTCATTGGGATAGTGTCATGTACGTCGTGTTGGCTGGAAAAATGAGTTGACAAGCCTCTCATTTCGAGTTAAGAGTTTTGGTAATGGTATGTACTCAAAGCATTCATGACCATGAGCGTTTAAACCCCATAACCGAGACCTCCATATCTTTGTTTTGATCGCACGGGATCTCTTCTTATTTTATTTTCAAGGAATCCACTCAAACTTACCTCTCCTACCTCTGTCATCTAAACCAACAGTTGTTTTGAGTCGCTCTTATTACAGTCTGTTCAACCCCGTATTTGCCTACCAGAGACATGTTTTTCCTAGAGCTATTCTGAGCAAACGGTTATGAATTAGATCAAACCCTTGAAAACCCAGAACCGAAATGGACCCATTTACCTTCTTCATAAACGTTATCATTTCACATGAATGCTTCATTTTTTGGATAGAATTTTCTCAGAAAATCTGTTGTGTTCGATTTTTCTTTATTTTTCATTTCCTCTCTGTGGATTTGAAGATCTATAGAAAACGGTTGAGTTCTATCATAGACAGAGGTTAAACCTTGCTATCAAAGACCTCTGTAACAATCCACATGAATACCATGCGTCCACTAAACTAAAATATGTTCCTATGCAAAACCCTTTGGGAAAAGCCTCGATATAATTTCATACCCAAAATATTGAAAAAGGAGGTAGTGGATGTATTCAAAGAGAAGGTTCCTCTTGCTCCTACTGTTGATCCATTTCATAATATTATTGACAAACCAACTGGTAAGAAAAATCCAAAGAGTAATAAATAGGGTAACTCGGAGTTTAATTTTATAAACAAGGGGATTAAGCAGTTTAAATAAAATGATCACTAAAAAACTCAACGAATTTCACCATCATAGATTTGGATTTATCAGGTGCCTCTTGGTCAAATTGCAAAGATAGTAAATAATTTATTTTTTTTTATTTTATTCTAATTTGAAAATAAAATAGATTTGATTTGATTTTGATTTATTTTTTCTATTTTAACTAGCTACAGAAACCTGTAGCTTATCTCTTTTTAAAAATATATAGTTTGAATTCAAGTCAATTTTCATATAAAATTTGAAATTGTTAGTTAAATAAATATCTAATTTTCCTATTTCGTTTTCTTTCAGGATATGATGTATCTTGTGGTGATCTCATAAGATGGAGAAGTTATGTACTTAGTTAATTATCCATTTCATTTTGGCTTATTTTGTAAATCAAAACAAAACTTTCATAATTTTGAAGATTCAGTTTGATATTGAGTGGCTTTTTGGGCCCTCTATTTTTGTAACTTGTAGATCATGTTGAGATCTGATCCTATATTACAAGATAGGATGTTTAGCTTGCAATAACTCTTTAAATACTACAGATTTTTTGTAACCAAAACATCTTAGCCTAGGGTTGAAGGTGGACGATTAATTCACAAACTTGAATGGAACGGCAATTTGCATTTTAGCTTTAGCTTCCTGTAAATGGTGTTTTCATTTATACTTTGTTTATCCTGATAAACTAATAGTTTTTTATAGCTTTAGACTTCACAATCTGTTATGTTTTGGGATAATTATTTTATAAATATCGTCCATATTTGATGCTTTAGATATTAACAGTGTGATCATCCATTCATCTTAAATGATAGGATTTCTCTTTAATTTTTAGTTGAATGATCAAATGCAATGTTGTTACAATCATATTTATCTTAATGTAATGATCATAAGATCACAGGACCTATTCATATCGTCTATTATGTTATTAAAACTCAACTGCCAACACATTGTTCTGCATTTATTCAGAACAGTCTTAAGGTTCATTGTAGGTTTTCCTCTTGGACATGGTAGTTGGACGTTCATCACTCATGCAGATGCTTGGATACACCTCACTAACTCACTGACAGGTTAGTTTCTTTGTATTGTTTTTTTTCATTTACATATCACTGAAACTAGAATGTATGGTTCATCTTTTGACTATCCACATGTTCATGTTTCATTGAAATTTTTACAAGTTTTTTCATATTTATAAAGGAAAAACAAAAAAGTATTTTTATGTGCTTTCTTTATCTGCTTCCTAGAAGCGATCATTTTTCCCATTGATTTTCATAAGTTTCGATTAAAACTTGCAATTGTATTTAATGTACATAAACAAGATTTGTATATCGTCTAGCTAAATACACCTATTACAGTTATATTAGAGCGTATGTACATATATATATAGTATTTGGTAATTAGATAGTTATTTCTTTCTTTTGTTTGTTTCTTCTAGGAATTTTAGATTGGTTAACGGAGCCATTAAACCCATCAGAACGAGTTACACCAAACGGCTTGGGTTATCCAGACAACCTTGGATTGGACTCGTTCTTCCAATTAACGGACGGTCATATTTTCCCATAAACACTACAACACTGCCACTATCTTTTCAACGTTGAAGTGCCATGCCACCTGAATTTAGTGAGATTCCCAAATCAGCTTCTCTCATTGGCTTGATGGAACATAGAGATGGCCCAGATGGCACAACAACTCATCATGTAGATGAAAATTAGTGACAATTGTGTGTGTTCCCAACATCTTGTAGGTAATGGAGAAGTCAGGATCTCGTTCGTAGAGTTGGGGCCATATGGAGGTCTCATGTCCGCAGGATTGTAGCACTGTGGTTAGTGCAGAAACGGGAGGTCGGCTAAGGAAGTCAATGACATGGTTGGTGTTCCTTGTCTTTTAATTGATGTTGAGATTGAATTGTTGCAAGTATGTGGACCACTTCTAATGGAATTCATTCTACAATTTTCCTTGTGTCTGCATGAACTGGAGAGGCTTATGATCAGTGTGGATGATTTTCTCCTTCCTGAGACTGTAATGCCTCCACTGGAGGCAAGCTTGTACAATGGAGTACATTTCTTTGTTGTAAGTGGGGTACTTACAGACAATATCTGATAGCATCTCACTATGATAAGCCAAAGGATGCCCATGTTGAGTAGGAACTGCACCCATACCATATTCTGAAGCATTTGTCTCAATCTCAAAAGGTTGTTGCAGGTCAGGTAGTGAGAACACCAAGACTGAGAACATGTTCTTCTTTAAATAATTGAACGCCTTATGTTTTGATTATCCCCACATGAATTTTTCCTTTCCACTGCCCCTAGTCACTTGGCTAAGGGCCCATGCAATGTGGGAGAATACCAACATGAACTAGTGATAGAAATTGGCAAGGCCTAAGAAGCTATGAAGCTCAGTAAATGTGGTCGGGCCTAGCCAGTCACATATGACCTATATCTTGGATGGATCGACATGCACCCCATTCTCATCAACAATGTAACTTAGGTACTAGACCCTATTCATGTTGAAGGAGAATTTTCCCAAATTTCCATATAGCTTGTGTTTCCGCAGAGTGTGCAGAACCTGTTGATTGTGAAGCAACTGTTCCTCCCAATTCTTCCTGAAGATGAGGATGTCATCCAAATACACCACCAAAAAAGAATTGGTGAAAGGCTACAATATATCATCCATCATCCTCATGAAAGTTGTTACGGAATTTTTCAAGCCAAACGGAGTGACCAGCCATTCAAAAAGGCCTTCTTTGGACTTGAAGGCAGTCTTCCATACATCAGTCTGATCTATTGGGAACTAGTGGTAGTCAGACTTTGGATCAATCTTATTGAAGTATTTGGTCCCCTTGAGTTGGTTAAGGATATCGTCGATTCGGGTAATTGGGTATCAATTCCTGACTGTGATCTTATTTATGGCCCAATAATCAATGAAGAGTCGTAAGGACCCATCTTTATTCTGCACAAGCACTATTGGGATTCCACAAGGTGATGAGATTGGGTGGATGTACCCCTTTTTTAGCAACTCTTGTATCTGGCACTTGATTTCCTCATTTTATGATAGACATCAGTGATAGAATGGCCCATTAGGTAGCGTTGTTTCGGGGTTAGATCGATTGAGTGCTTGACCTGACAGTGCAGAGTCACCCCAGTGGGTGAGGAGAAGATGTATTTTCATCATTCTATGACCTTATATACTTTCTTCTACTACATGGAGAGACATGTTGCGGAGGCCATGGATGTGGCTACAACCTTCTGCTCACTTTGAGCATGAATCACGAAGAAGACAAACTTCCTGGTCTGAGAGATGACCTTCCTGCATTTCTTGTCAAAGACCAAGGAAATGGTGGTAGACGGGACTACCTTGGGCATCCTATATAATTTCATGTCCAAAGTAATAATAACACTACAGAGCCTAGACTCATATACAACAAGACATTTCCATAAATAATTTTGGCCCAAAATAACATCACAAAATTCAAGGGGGGAGACATCACACAATACCTCATGTTTGAGGGGCTTGATGTCGTAGTTCAGGTGGCACCATTAGCTAACATGGAGATCTCTCTCTTGGTGGAGCCATCCGATGGTGTACAAATATGGGTGTGGTGTTGTCGGTAGAGCCAACCACTTGACAACGTCTACTGAGATGAGATTATTTGTGTTACCAATATCAATGATAAAGTGCAGCAGAGTACCCTTCACCCACATATGTGAATGAAAGAGGCGCTCACCTTCCTCTGGTTCATTAGGTTCGTCAGGATGGACCTTGGTGGTGGTAGCAACGGTGTCACTGGTTTCTCCATGTATTATCTATCTCCATTTTTCTGGTGCTAACTTAGAGTTGTAGCCTACATCTGATTCAAAGGATTTCACCTTGGCCACCAATGACTGCTTTAAGCACCATTCTGTGGTGTTATTCCAACGGCTCTTATGGAACTCGCACCATTTCCCAGTGTATTTCTTTGTCTTCCCATTTTCCTTCTTTGATTGTGGTTTGGACTAGTTTTCATGAGGCTTTCCATCCTTTCTCTTCCCTTTGTTCTACATGTTGGGGATACCTTTTCCCTACTTCTATTGTGAGGGTTTTGCAGACCCAAACTGTCATTTTTTTAGTTTAATATTCTGCTTGATTTTGACAGCATATCGATAGGTCACACCCAAGGATGAAATGTTCAGAAACTCCATTTTTGTTTGGATGTATCTATGCAGACCACCACGGTACTTGAGCACTAGATGTCGCTTAGAGTCTTTAATACCTAGCTTCATGCACAAGGTATGGAAGACATTGGTGAAATCTAGCATTCTTTGGTCTCTTTCTTGCCACAGTGTGGTCCATCTTGTATATAAGACATCATAACTTCCAACAGGGTAGTATTGTTCCTTAACAGCATCCCTAAATGAAACCCAAGTGGGTGCAACTACAAATAATGTATATCCCTTTGTTTCCTTTTGCTCACAGAAATTCTTCCACCAATATTTGACATGGGGGACGACCTTGAGGAGATAAAATGTAATATTTTCTCTATCAGAAAATTTTTGGACATAAAAATACCCTTCTAGAAGGTTTAACCATTTTTCTACAACATCCACATCTATTTGACCTTCAAATATAGGAATATCAAAATTGATTTGTACCTTGAAGGGAGTGGTGTCTCCTCTTGAGGTAGATGCATTGTCTGTTGGTTGTCATAAAAGGATTTACGCAAGGTTGACCATCATCTTGTTCCTTTTTCATGAGAGAGATTCCTCAAGAAACAATTTAAAGGGATCTCCTTCCCCATTGCCTCCCTTTTCTTCCCCCATGGGAGTTTTTCGGGTTCAGTGAGGTCGATCTTGCAAAGGATCAATTGGTTCGAGTCCCAACTGCTTATACCCTAACCTCGTTGGGGACATGCACAAAGTAACAAATGAAGAGAACACCACTCTGATACCACTGATCCGGATTTATGAGAGAAACGAAATGAAACACAGATCTATAAAATTAACACATATATATAGAGAACAATAATATATATAGAGATCAATTGGTTCGAGTCCCAACTGCTTATACCCTAACCTCGTTGGGGACATGCACAAAGTAACAAATGAAGAGAAGACCACTCTGATACCACTGATCCGGATTTATGAGAGAAACGAAATGAAACACAGATCTATAAAATTAACACATATATATATAGAGAACAATAATAGAGGTATCGTGGAACTTAACTTTTATTAAATAATAAATATGTTGAAACTATAAAAATGCAGAATGAAAACAATCTCTCTCAAATGGTGGCAGTTAATCTCTTAGAAGAGATGTGGTGGCTACACACATTTGTATGACCAAATTACAATGAGGCCTTCGGGCCTTTTTAGAATCAAGAAGTAAACAAAAAACCCTAGACATCCAAAAATGTAACCCTAGGAGATGAAGCGCCAAAATTCATGTGGGCCCCCATGGGGTAAGTTCATACATCAACTTCCCAGGGTCATAACTTTTGCATAAAATATTTGTTTTAGGTGCACAATATCCCATTGGAAGGTTTATCCAAGGACTACACATTATACTCTCACACTCTGAATTCGTCTATAGCGTGACTGTGGCAGGCCCAAAAATTGTTGTTTAGGACCTCAAAAGACACCTGAAAGTTTAGGAGTCAAAAATCTAGAAAAAAAAATGCCAAGATACAAATTGTAACTGCCAAGATGAAAGTTGTATGTGAGCCAGTTGGAGGAGGGTGGACACCGATATCCACCTGAATCAATCGGTCACTGGAAAGAACACCCCGACTCTATGCATTCCAAAGTGTCTTCCGGTCTAGTCCACCGATCAACTAGACCACTGATTACCTCAGCCAAAATTTTACATTATGCGCAGGCTCTGTAGGGTTCCATAGTTCTCTTTTCACACAAAAGTAACCAAGGATTTTTTTTTTCTTATAATTTTTTCACTCAAACCCTTCCTTATGCATGTGGTATAAAGAAACATGCAGACCACAGATCAACGATGGAAAACCATGCGTGGGATAGATCGATGGATCCTATGTGATGTCACTTGAAAAGGAATAATTGTTGATTCCATGATCCAATTAGACCAAATGATGGCTCATTGGAAGCATTGCAGTTGATAAAATAGAAGCAAAGACTATCATGAAAAGGACAACAATCAATGAAGTTCTGGTTTCTCTCCTTTTCTCACCTAACATCATCGATAATCGCCACAAGAACGAATTGATTTGCATCTCTGACAACAATTTTTCACCTAACAATATTGAAAATGAACTTAGTGGCAATGTGTCCACTAGCACAAGCACATAGGGTTTTTACAATTACCATAGACATCCCTTATGGTACATTAATAAGTTTGAAAAGAAATCACCAACTTCTCACTTTGTGATACGAATTTTATGAGCAGAATGAAATGAATACAGATCTATATTATTAACATAGAGATTCAATGAAGAATAACATAGATACATTAAAACGTGTCTTCTATTAATAAAGAAATATGCTGAAACTGTAAAATGCATAATGAAACAAGCTTGTTATAATGGTGGCGGATTAATTCTAAGAAGAGATGTGACGGTTTTTCTCATTCACAACAATATGAGTATAATGAGGCTCCAAAATAATTTTTACATCAAAAATGAATTCCAAAACCCTAGACATATGAAAACCCAACACTAGGAGATGAAGCGCCAAAAGTCATGTGGGCCTCGTTGGGGTAAGTTGGTACATCAACTTCCTTGGATTGTAACTTTTTCATACGATCTTTGTTTGGGGCATTTGATACCTCATTAGAAAGGTCTATCTGAGAAATAAAACTTCCATCAAGGATTATAATATTTTGTTGTTGACCCTTGTCCCCCAAAAATTCCAAAAAAACGTCGTTTAGGGCCTCAAAATGGCCTCGGAAGTTTGGGACTCGAAAATCTAGAAAAATACTGCCAATATAAAATTTGTCACTGCCAAGATGAAAGATGTATGTGAGTCAGCTGGAAGAGGTGGGTAGCCACCAATATTCACCTTGATCAATCCTCCCTCCTTAGGAAGAAATGGTATCCATTGCGTTGAGTTCCCCCATCAAATGAGGAAACTTCTATTGCATTTGGCCCCGGGTAAGCCACTTGCCTTGGTGTAGGATTTGCCATGATTTGACAACCCGATAAATATGGATCTTCTACTAGTAAGTGCCCTTGAATTGTGTGTCTGCGATATTATCATTGGATGATTGTTCCATGCATTCAGGGTTAAGCTCAATTGGTGTCAATTGTTCTTCTATCTCTGAGGTGTCTAATAATGGTGGAAAATATGGTTGAAGGACATCCACATTAAACACTGGGCACAATCCAAGGAAGGGGGGAATGTTGAGCTCAAAATCATTGTATCCCATATCTTTGGTGATGGTGTAAGGTCCATAGTGGAGTGGACGAAGCTTTTGATGGGGCCCTGTAAGTTGTTCTTTCTACAAGTGCAACCAAACTTTGTCTCCCACCTGAAACTTGTGTGGAACCCGATGTTGATCATGGTGCTTCTTGTACTTAGCATTGGACTTCTATAAAATATCTTGAACCTATTGGCGGATTTGTTAGATATTCTCAATGAACTGGGTGGCTTTGTCAGCTTCAGTTTGAGCATGGGACGAGTCTTCCTAGGTGGCCGCAAGGGGTAGTGCAACATTCGTGGGACCCAATGGTTGAAATACCAACCCCACCTGAAAGGGGTTGTGTCCAGTTGAGATATGTATGGATCTGTTGTAGCTATGTTGAACATAGGGAAGAGTCACATTCCATGTACGAGGGTGCTTGTAATTTTACATGCACGGGATATGCATGATCATTCGGTTGAATACCTCAGTTTGGACATCTGTTTGGGAGTGGAAGTAAGTGGATTTGGTGAGATTGGTGTCCAACAGTGACCATAGGCTCAATCGAAATGTATTAAGGAACCAATTGTCCTGATTTGAGATAATGGTTTGTGGTATCCCAAAATGTACCCACACTCATTAAAAGAAGAGCTAGGTAGTGGCCTTCATTGTGATTCTCTTCTTGTAAGCGGCCAGAATCACCATTTTGGAAAAGTGATCAACAATGACAAAAACATTGTCATTTCCCCACTTTGTGGATGGAAGGCCCGACATGTATTCCATTGATATGGATTCCCAAGGCTTGTCAGGAGTAGGCAGAGGGGTGTAAAGGGCTTGTTTATTAGTGGTCATTTTGGCAATAACGCAGGAATTGCAGGACCTGATGTACTTTCTTACATCCTATCGAAGTTTTGGCCAGTAGAAATGTTGTTGCAGCACTGCCACTATAGTTTCTATGCTAAAGTTTCATGCCACCTGACTATAATGGGCTTCCCAAATCAGATTCATGCACTCGCTTGATGGAATGTAGAGATGGCCCATATGGCATAACAACTCGTCCTAAATATGGAAATTAGTGACATTTGTGTTTGGGCCCAACATCTAGTAGGTGGTGGCAAAGTCAAGATCTCTCTCATAGAGTTGGGGCCATCCGTAGGTCTCTTGAATGGAAGAGTATTTCATTGTGGTGAGTGTCGCGACTGGAGGTCGGCTGAGGAAATCAGTGACATGGTTGGTACTTCCTATCTTATACTTGATGTTGAGATGGAACTGCTGCAAGTATGTGGAATACTTTTGATGGCAGTCATTCTACGATTTTCATTATGTCTGCATGAACTGCAGTAGCTTATGATCAGTGTGAATGATTGTCTCCTTCCCAAGAATGTAATGTCTCCAATGGCAGCAGGCTTGCACAATGGATTACATTTATTTCACGTAAGTAGGGTACTTACATACAGCATATGATAGTGCCTCACTATGATAGGCCACGGGGTGGTCGTCCTGAGTGAGAACTGGACCCACAACATAGTCTGAAGCATATGTCTCGATATCAAAGGGTTTTTGCAGATTGGGTAATGAAAGAACTAGGGTTGAGCACAAATTCTACTTCAAATCATTGAACACTTGTTGTTGGGATAGGCCCCACACAAACTTTTCCTTACCACCACCCCTGGTTACTTGGTTGAGATCCCATGCAATATGGGAGAACCCCAACACGAACCTGCGATAGAAATTGGCAAGGCCTAAGAAGCTTCAAAGCTCATTGAGTGTGGTTGGGGCTGGCTAGTCACAGATGATCTGGATCTTGGTTGGATCCACATGCACACCATTCTTATCAACAATGTAGCCTAGGTATTGGACCTTGTCCATGCCGAAGGAGCATTTTTCCAAGTTGGCATATAGCTTGTGTTGTCACAGAGTGTCAAACCTTGTTGAATATGATACAAGTGTTCCTCCCAAGTATTGTTGTAGATGAGGATGTCACTCAGATACACCACTACAAAAGAATTGGTGAAAGGCCACAAGATATATTCCATCATCCTCATGAAATTTGTTGGTGCATTTGTCAAACCAAAGGGCATGACCAACCATTCAAAAAGACCTTCTTTGACTTGAAGGAAATCTTCCATACATCTATCTGCACTATTGGGACCTGATGGTAGCCATACTTCAAATAAATATTACTAAAGTATCTGTGCCCCTTGAACTGATCAAGGAGATCATCGATTCATGGAATCAGGTACCGGTTCCTGACTGTGATTTTATTTAGGGCTTAGTAATCAATGCAGAATTTCCAAGTCTCATATTTCTTCTGCACAAGCATGGTTTGGCTTCCACGAGGTGATGATTTGGGTCGAATGTTCCCCTTGTGGATAATTTCTTGGATATGATGCTCGATCTCTTCATTTTCTAACAGGGAGCAGCGATAGAATGGCCCATTTGGTAGTGGTGCGTCAGGGATCATATCGATGGAATGTTTGACCTGACAGTGCAGAGGTATCCCAGTAGGTGAGGAGAATATGTATTTTTATTCCTCCATGACCTTGTCCACTTGCTTTTGTTGCGTGGAGAGGTCATCCACGAAGGTGATGGATGTGGATGCAATATTTCTCACTCTAAGAGTGAATCATGAAGAAGACAAACTTTTTGGTCTGAGAGATGACCTTCCTGCATTGCTTGGCAGAGATCAAGGTAATGGCACTAGGTGGGACTACCTCAAGTATCCTATACAATTTCCCATCCAAAGTAATAATAACACTGCGAGGCCTAGACTCATATACATCATGATGTTTC
The DNA here is from genome assembly GCA_009831015.1 of Picea engelmannii. Classification (NCBI taxonomy): domain Eukaryota; kingdom Viridiplantae; phylum Streptophyta; class Pinopsida; order Pinales; family Pinaceae; genus Picea; species Picea engelmannii. The sequence goes on from ML782242.1 coordinate 572,348, forward strand.
CATAAATAAGGTTGGCCCAAAACAACATCACAAACTTCAAGGGGAGAAACATCACACGATACCTCATATTTGAAGGGCTTGATTCCGTAGGATAGGTGACATTGTGTTGATCTTCCTTGGTGTAGGGTTGTGGGTGTGGCATTGTTGAAAGGGCCAGCTGCTTGATGACCTCCATTGATATAAGGTTCTTATGGATACCGCTATCAATGATGAAGTGTATTGGGGTGCCTTTCACTCACTTCTGTCAATGAAATAGGCCCTCAGCTTCCTCTGGCTCATCAGGTTCACCGCGATGAATCTTGGTGGTATAAACGGTGGCATTGGGTTCTGCATCACTGATTTGTCTCCCCTTTTCTGGTTCTAACTTAGAGTCAGAACCCGCATCTGATTCATAGGATTTCATCTCAACCACCAATGACTTCTTTGAGAAGAAATAAGCAGTGTTATGTCAGGAGATATTATGGAAGTCGCACCACTTCCCGGTATCTTTCTTTGTCTTTCCATTGTCCTTATTTGTTTGTGGATTAGACTGGTTGTCCTAAGGCTTTCCATCTTTTCTCTACCCTTTGTTTTGTGGTTTGGGGTTTGTAAATGTTTTGAACCTACACAGAATAGATCTAGCTAAACAATAATCCACACATTTGCAGAGATAATTAGAGAATGAAGAAGAAGGAGAGAAAGAATGAACGAATTCTCATTAACTGTTGTGAATAATGAATAATTTACACATGATATACTTTGTATAACTCCATGAGTTTGAATTGATGTGAACCAAGTCACCATATTGGTGGTATAGAGTGATCTGGACACACACCATCAGTTACGGGAGTGAACGACCACCTATTCTAGACTCTCAAGCAGTTATGGGAGTGAACTGACACCTAGTTGAGTTAACTAGTCAACTAGTCTTCAGTTAACTGACTAAACAGAAAGTAGTGAGGAGTGAACTCAAGGAATCAAGGCTAATGCACCACTTTGGTGATGATACCAAGGCAAGGTTTAATTAGCATGGTGATGATCCCAATGTTGTATGGTGATGATCCTAATGCAACATCTAAACTCAACTCAACTAGTCAAACTGAAGTGTGAACTGAAAGAGAATATTCTCCAGGTGGAATATTCTCTCCTAAAATATAGGAGACTGGATAATGACTAATTATGACTA
>ML782242.1:576396-593282 GCA_009831015.1 Picea engelmannii
CCCCTTATAAATCTTGTCCTTTTCTATATCAAAGCCAATGATGTATTTTATTACTAACAATGTTCAAAGTATTACATTTCTTAGGAACTCTGACCCCTTTCAGTTTTATAGGCACTCTAGCCTTTCATGAATAAACAAAATATATTATTAAAATGGGGACTCAAAATTGAGGTATTACAATACATCTAGAAGTCTCTAATGCATTCACATACCCTATTAACTCCATATGGGTGCATAATGGTGAGTTGGCACCATTGTCACTTGGACCTTTGGAGAGTAACTGGATTGTTACCGTGGAAATATATTAATCTATAGCATGGAGTAAGGTCCTCTAGGACAAGTTTCTTTGAGGTTAATGACACAAGAATTCCACCTCTTTAACCCCAAACTATAATATTTTCAATTCTAAGATACATGTGTATTTTTCATGTTCTAACGAACTTTATAGGTGTTAAATTCTATATTCAACATCCCATAACATCAATAAATTCATATAGGGGAAATTTATGTCTAAGAATGTTTTTTTTTTTTAAGATCTAGAGGAATTCATAATTCACTAGGATTACCTAGGCGAGGCCTAGGTTCAAATCTAGTTGGTTTCCACTATGACCCCTAGGCTAGTGCCAATAGCCCGCAAGTTAGTTCCTAGCAAGAAATTTATGACTCTGCAAGGGCCGAGACATTTCGAAGCCCAGCAGGGTAGAACCTCTATCTCGATTCCTAAGGGGCATCTACCCTTCTAGCCTTATCACAACGGACCGACATGTTCACTTTGTGGGAATTGAACCTGGGAGGGGAGGATAACAAAACTGCTACCTGTTAGCAATATTTCTTGTCTCGGGATTAGGCGTACCCAGGTCTGCAGTTTGCACGGGAAGCACCTGAGCATATCACGAGAGAATCCCATTTTGTAGCAGCGAGTCAAGCAAGTGAGCGGGCAAATTTTTGTCTTCAGCAGTCGAGAACCATCCTCAAAGAAAATCGACGGTCAGAATCTTACAGAGGAGATCGACGAAATCCCGTCAGCCATTGATCTTGGCAGGACACGCGTCAGACATCAGGAGGAAAGTCGGGGTTTAGTTCATCAGAGAATCGGAGTTTTCAAAGACAAGAAACTCTTGCATGTAGGAATCGTGATCCGTGATTTCCTGACTGGATCAGAACCATTTGTCAGCAGGGACATGTGGCGAGAGATCCCACAGAGTTGGGGATCGGGGAATTGAAAGCCCCATGCACATGACAACGGGAATCGCGATATCCCGATACGCGATTTCCCGACGGAGTTAAGGACCGTAGTGGGGGACATGTTTCAGAAGGTCAATCCTTGTAGGGAGACAACGCCAAGTGGCATTGGCATATCATGAACTTGGAGGTTTATGAGTTGGAGCTGCAAAGATTTGTGTCCAGAGTTGCTAGATCACGAGAAGCGATATCTCGGCAACCGTCAGTTGGCGTTTGGGACCGCAAGAGCAAGTGGAATACAGGTGGCAAGATTTCGCGATGGGGAACGAACCGTTGACAGGTCAATGGCCATGATCCATCGGGGATCGGAGAATCACGAGTCCGGAGGATGCATGCACATTGACGTCGCAAACCTCGAAACCCCGATGGAAAGCTATATGGTTGCGGTCATATGGTGGCAGGTCACATGGACCATTGTATAGCTCGGATGGGCTAGCGCATAAGGTGCATCGGAGAATCAAAAATTGGGGAAAAAATTTACACAGGGTCACATCCCATGGTTACTGGGGAAAGAAAAAGAGTTACGTGAAAGAGGCCAAAGGCGTCGGGTTTCAGTCACAGGGAGGCCCGTCACAGCCTCCAGTTGCCATCGGACCCGACCTCGATTCTGGTATTCGCTTGGAGTAAATTAAAGCAGGAAGGGGTGGTTGAAACCTCTCTTCATTCATTAAGTGTGAAGTATGGAGATTCTGGTAAGCGGTCCGCTCGAGAGGGTCATGTGTACCCATTCTTTCAGAAAATCCATGCTAAGTCCTCGACTAGACGGAGGAGGTCTGCACACGCTAATTCTGCATTTACTGATTCAGCTATTCCCCCTGCGGGAGCCATGCGCAGTTAAGGTGGTGTCCGACAAAGAATATCAGTATGAGTTTGACTGAAGGGACACCAAGCCTTAGGCGACTGGGCATGCCTCTGCTAGGCGTTCTTCTCTGAGTATATAGACTCGGTCTTTGTATTTTGTAAGGATCGATGGTTGAGCAGACCTCCCAGTTGTGAAGTTCTAATGAAGCACTATTATCTCTGGTTGTGTATGAACTCTTGAGACTTCTTGCCTTATGGATGCCAGTTTCTTTCATATCTTTGTTTAAACTGTGTTAGAGCATCTCGGAATTGGAGAATCCAGTCGAGTTGTAGCTGTCATAGGATGATGTAGAATTTGATCACTGTAACTGTTGCATTATCTCTAATCAGTCTTTGTGATTTTCTTAACGTTGAACGACTTGGAATTGGAGAATCCAATCAAGTCCCTTTATCAGTACCTCGAAGCCCTGAACCTGAGGATCTCGCGTTTGGGGTTTTTCTTCTATAAATTGTCGAAAGCCTGTTGCCCGAAGTAGTTTGTTCACTCTTCTTATCAATTCTTCCACCTGTTCACCCTTTAATCAACTCACTGGCTGAAGTTAGGATTCCATACCTCCTTTGTTCTTTACGTACCCGACCCCGTCTCTGAGTTAGAGTGACATCTCCCTGAGTCTCTGTCCATTTGATCACCCATAAAAAACCACTGTGACATAAAACTGATGGGCGTCGGGCTCTGCTCCTGATAGCAATCCAGGAGTGACTTTCGTCTCCAACATTTTTGGCGCCGTTGTCGGGGACGAAGTTGAATATTTTCCCCTGGATTGAACGACAACGATTAACTGATTCTGAAGGTGCATCAGATATCAGAATTATCAAGATTGTTTTTGTGCGCCTGGCGACTCCATTGTGACGACTCCGCTGGGGAGAACCTACTCTATCAATTGTGTCTTTCATAGGCAGACACACGCGGTCTCATCCACAGCTGCCTCTAGCTACACCTGAAACCGATCCAGAGGTGGTTCTCAGAAAAGGAAAGGCCCCTGAAAAAGAAGATTCCACCGCTGAAACAGGTAATCTTCCATATCCTTCTGTAAGAACTCTGTTTTCTCCCCCTCAGTTTCTTGATAGACCTCCTTCACAGGTTTCCCGTTTCTTGAATTTTGGGAGTGTTCCTGCTGAGTTTTCCCCTCCTGGTCTGGGATTGGAGGGAGAAATCCTTGTCACTCCCCTCTCCTCTGAAACTGTACCTTGGCATAGACCCATGACCACAGAAGATTTCCCCACTCTTGCACAAGGAGGAGTACCTGCTGACTTGAGCTTGTTAGCTTTCTCTTTAAATCCTCTCTTGTTTCCCACTTCACTTCGAGACTCATTTCCCACAGCCCCTTCACGAACTCCTTCTCCTCCGAGTTCTCCTCCACTTGATATTCCTATGGCCGGAGCAAATCCCCCTATGACCGAAATAGAGGTCATCATAGTCGCTAGATACGCTCCCCTCGTGCTACCACAGCCTTTCAATAACCTCCCACCAGAAGGATACCTAAAGCAGCTGCCCAAGTTTACAGGCGAGGGGGATATAACTGTTGAAGAGCACCTAGCAGCCTTTTACACTTTCGCGGATGATAATGTTATCATGCACATAGACGTATGGATGAGAATTTTTGTCCATAGTCTCCAAGGAGAGGCTAGAAACCAGTTCAGGGCCCTGCCTCCTGGATCTATTGATGGGATCAGAGCTTTAGATAATTCCTTTTTGAGACAGTGAGGAGATAAAAAAGACTTCATGTATTACATGACAGAGTTTGGGTCATTTAAGAGAAAGGAAGGAGAGTCTGTTTCTGACTTCTCCAAGAGATTTAATAAAATGTACAACAAAATTCCTGCTGAGATAAAACCCTCCGAAGCCTCTGCAAAGATCACTTACTCCAGGGCCTTCGATCCTGATTTTTTCCTACTGCTAAGGGAGAGGAGAACTGCTATGCTGGCACACATGCAAGACACAGCCGTGGAGGTAGAATCCAACATATTGGTCGTCAATCGACTCAGGAACGTCGATGATAGAAATACGTCAAAGAGAAGGCCTAAATCTCCCTTGTCCAGTTCCTCTCCCCTGCCCCATCAGACAGATGAGACAGCCAGAGCAATAAAATCGCTTTCTTCCAAGATAGAAAGGTGGGAATTAGAGGGGAAGCCCATGTATAGAAATCCCCAAAACACTGATAATAGAGGTTTCAGACGACCTGCTAACAATATGCCTCAGGTTTTCCCGAGGGAACAAAGGGGTAAAGATAGAGATGATCAAAGGATTCCACCCCCCCTCCAAAACAACTTAGTTGATCATGAGGAAAGAGAGGAGATAGATGAGTTTGGCCCGGAAATTCACTGTATTGAAGAGACTTCCCCTTTTCCCCACTTGACTCAGTCTGCATATGAAATATCTTTGATGAAAATTCAGATCCATGAGTTAGGGAAGGGAAAAAGGGTTGGTCACACTTCTAACAGATATAATCTCAGGTCGAGAAGGAAGGAAGGGGATTCGACATCTCAGACCAGCCCCTCATAGCAGATAGGCCTACTAAAACTGCAACATCCACAGCTAAAGAAAAGAAGACTCAGAGCGCTTCGCCAGCAGCCAAAGAGCCTGTCACTGAGGTAAGAGAGGCTCCTAAACCTACCCCCTCTTTCAATTTTGAGCATGAGATTCAGAAGATTAGGATTCCTGTACCTCTCTCTGAGCTAGTTAAAAATGAAGACTTCAAAAGGTCCCTTTCCAAGTTGCTACAATCTGAGTCCCCCCAGCCTCCCTCTGACTCAATAAACCTTCAATATGAAAAGCCTGCAGTCATATTAGGGCCCATGGTAGAAGATATAAATGATTCATCCCCTCCCTTCTACACATCCCTGAATATACATGATAAAGTGCTGCATAACTGCCTCATGGACTCAGGGGCTTCCCATAACCTTATGCCCAAAATAGTAATGGAAGAGCTGGGATTAGAGGTGACCCAGGCCTATCACGATTTATACTCTTTTGATTCAAGGAGGTTGCAATGTCTCGGAGTCATCAAGGACCTGGTGATTTCTCTGTTTCAACTGCCCATGAAGAGCGTGGTCATGGACATTGTGGTAGTTGATGTTCCTCCCAAGTTCGGCATGTTGTTGTCAAGGTCTTGGATTAAAAGACTTGGAGGGACATTACAGATGGACCTCACATATGCCACTATTCTGGTCTTTGGAGGAGAGCACAGGAGGTTGTACAGAGAGGCCCAACTAGCCTATATTGTCAGTGATGAAGAAAACCCCACTAACCACCCCATCTTTGCACTTGATACCGAATTAGGGACTAGTTTGTTACAGATCACTGGAACTCTTAAGGTCCCTTTACAGATAAGAAAGCAACCTATTATTGATCCGCAGATACCTCCTCCAATCACCTATGTCTGGAAGATGTTCTTCGACGGGGCTTCCTCCAGTATGGGTGTTGGCGCTGGAGTAATTTTCATATCGCCCTACCAAGAGACTATATCCCTGTCATACAAGATAGAATTTGAAACTACCAATAATGTGGTGGAATGCGAAGCTCTTGTTCTAGTTATGAGGGTTGCAAAGGAATTAGGAATTGAAGAGGTGTCTGTGTTTGGAGATGCAGAATTGATAATCCAACAGGTCAGGAATGTTTATCAGGCAAAGCTTCCTCGACTCAGGAGTTACAGGAATGAGGTATGGGACCTGATTGATAATTTTTTCTCGGCTCTCAACATTACTTTTTTCCCAAGGGAAGAAAATACCTTAGTCGTTTCGGCTAGTCTTCTCAAGGCCTCTCTGCCACCGAAGATCCATGGTGAGGTCGAAATAAGATATAGACCATCCATCCCAGACAATGTAAAGCACTAGGAGGTATTTGAGGATGACATTGAAATCAGAAATTTTCTTGAGACTATCGATGAATTTTCGGCACTACACATTGATCGAGATCCCGACCCGGAGGGTGAACTTCACCCTGAAGTGTTTGCAAATAAAATTGCCAATCACCAGATTATTCAACTGCCTAGCAATCACATTCCAAGGGGACTAGTCCCTTTGGAAAGGCTATTTGACAAGAATGATGTGGCAGTAAAGGATAGTGTTTCAAGTAAAGATGTTGATATAGCCGAATGAAACATCGGCACACAGGAGGAGCCTAAGTTTGTTAAATTATCAAGTAGCTTGACCAATGAACAGAGGGCGGAATATGTTGGGTTATTAAAATAATTTGCTGATGTGATTGCATGGATCTACAAAGACCTCAAAACTTATGAAACATATGTCATTGAACACAAGATTCCAATGAAAGAAGAGGCTAAGCCATTCAGGCAGAAGCTAAGGCAGATAAATCCCATGTTATTACCTGTCATGGAGAAAGAAGTCAAGAAATTGTTAGATGCCCAAATCATTGTCCCCTTGAGGTATTCTGAGTGGATAGCTAATTTGGTTCCAGTAAGGAAGAAAAGTGGAGAAATCAGACTCTGTGTTGATTTCAGGAACCTGAACAGAAGCTCAAGGAAAGACAATTATCCCTTGCCCAACATGGAACACATATTGCAGAAGGTAATTGGTGCATATAGGATATCCATGATTGACGGGTTTTTTGGTTATAATCAAATATCAGTCATGCCTGAGGACAGAGAAAAAATGGCCTTCACCACTCATGTATGCCAAAATGCACATTCATGTATGCCAAAATGCATTTCGGGTTGACGAACACAGGGGCACATTTCAGCGAGCCATGGACATAGCCTTTATCGGGGAGAAAGATAAGTTTGTGGTGATCTACCTGGATGATATAACAGTCTTCTCCAAGTCTGACAGAGAACACTACAGCCATCTGAGGAAATTTTTTCTGAAATGTCAGAGGTTTGGCCTATCCTTAAATCCCAAAAAAGATTTGTTTGCTATGAAAGAAGGGAAGCTATTAGGCCACATAGTATTGGAAGGAGGAGTAAGGATTGATCCTAGCAGGGTTGAGGCAATTCAAACCATGTCGCTTCCTAGATCCAAAAAGGAAGTTCAGGCATTCTTAGGGAAGATTAATTTCTTGAGGAGATTTGTCTCAAATTTTGCTGAGTTGGTAAAAAATATCACAGCCATGCTCAGAAAGGGAAATGAAGTAAAATGGACCGATGAAACCAGGGAATCTTTCATCCAAATAAAAAGAGAATTGACTGAGGCACCTGTTCTGATCAGTCCTGACTATTCCAAGAAGTTCCTGATTTTCTCTTTTGCCTCTTTTGATACAGTAGCAGCAGTTTTGTTACAGAGAAATGAGGAAGGACGAGAACAACCCATTGCCTTCTTCAGCAAAGCATTGAGAGATGCAGAAACCAGGTATGAAATCATGGAAAAATAGGCTTATGCCTTAGTAAAGGCCCTCAAAGCCTTCAGGATCTATGTCCTGCACTCAAAGGTGATAGCGTATGTTCCTTCAGCTTCTGTGAAGGACATCCTTGTACAACCTGACATGGATGGGGAAAGAGGGAAGTGGATTGCCAAGATCCTAGAATTTGATCTGAAGATTAAGCCCACCAAGTTGATAAAAGGACAAGGTTTAGCCAAGTTGCTGGCTGAGTCCAATTGCAAAGCCCTGGGGATCAGCCACATCAACTCCTGCTCGAAGATACAGCAAACTGAGTCATCCAATAAGAATTCTTAGGGTGCCTTATCACTAACAACATGCCCCTGGTACAAGGATATCTTGTATTTTCTACAGAAGTTGAAGCCCCCCGATGGAATGGGAAAAAGAAAAGTAAGGGATCTGAAGCTCAAAGTGGTTAGATATTGCCTCATCGACTAAATCTTGTACTGGAGAGACCCTCTAGGGGTGTTTCTGAGATGCCTGGACCCACAGGAGGCCCAGAAGGTTATGTTTGATTTTCATAGCGGCCTTTGTGGAGGTCATCATATCTGGAAAACCACGGCTCACAAGATACTCCAGGTCGGGTATTACTGGCCCACTTTATTCCCTGATGTTTGCAGGGAGATCAGAGCTTGCATCAAATTCCAAAAGTTCTCAGGAAGACAGCAGCTCAAATCACTACCATTAAAACCCATAGTAGCTTCGGTAGCTTTTCAGCAGTGGGGGTTGGACTTCATCGGAGAAATATATCCTCCCTCAAGTGGCCAGCACAGATGGATCCTGACTGCAACAGATTATTTCACCAAGTGGATAGAAGTTGTCCCCACCGGGAGCGCATCGCACAAAGTAATTATCATCTTCCTGGAGGATATCATAGCCCGATTTGGCTGTCCCAGCAGGATCATCACCGATAACGTTGCTTCTTTCAAATCTGAACCTCTAATTAAGTTTTGTGAGCAGTTCCAGATCTCGCTAATTCACTCCACCCCCTACTACCCCCATGGAAATGGTTTAGCGGAATCCTCCAACAAAAGCCTGATAAAGATCATCAAAAGATTGTTAGAGGACAAAAAAAGAGACTGGGATTCAAAGTTGAAGTTTTCTCTGTGGGATGATCATGTCACAACGAAGAAGTCTCTGGGCACTTCGCCGTTTCAACTAGTCTACGGAGCAGAGGCGGTTTTTCCTACTCAGCTCGCCTTACCTGTGGTGAAGTTCTTTCAAGAGTACGAGGGAGAACCAGATCATATGATCAGAAGAATTCATCAGATAGTGGAAGTGCTGCAGATCAGAGAACAAGTGAGAGACACGGCTTATAGTCATCAGTAGAAGATCAAGCAGGCTTTTGACAGAAAGGTCAAGAAAAAGGAGTTCGAGGTCGGGGACTTGGTATTTAAGTGGGACGCACCCAGACAGGATAAAGACAAGCACAGCAAATTTGACGCCCTCTGGATCGGCCCCTTTAAAATCTCTGAGATTTTCTCCAACAACACCTATGGGTTGTTGGATCTGGAAGGAGAAGAGGTTTTCAGCAGCCCAGTAAATGGGCATTTTCTGAAAAAATGTTTTATTTGAGCCTTAGACGGCTCCTCTGTTTGTAAATATTGTCTTTTAGTTCTTTGTTTTGTTTCTTTTTGTATGTTTTCGGCCTAATAAGTGACTCCATAGACCAATAGCAAGGCACTGAAGCTGCGGAAGGAGTTCTTAGAGCATCCCAAGGACGACTCTATCCCCCAAGGAGCCCAATGTTAGCGATATTTTTTGTCTCGGGATTAGGCGTACCCAGGTCTGAAGTTTGCGCGGGAAGCACCTGAGCATATCACGAGAGAATCTCATTTTGTAGCAGCGAGTCAAGCAAGTGAGCGGGCAAAGTTTTGTCTTCAGCAGTCGAGAACCATCCTCAAAGCAAATCGACAGTCAGAATCTTACAGAGGAGATCGACGAAATCCTGTCAGTCATTGATCTTGGCAGGACATGCGTCAGACATCAGGAGGAAAGTCGGGGTTCAGTTCATCAGAGAATCGGAGTTTTCGAAGACAAGAAACTCTTGCATGTAGGAATCGCGATCCGCGATTTCCCGACTGGATCAGAACCATCCGTCAGCGGGGACACGTGGCGAGATATCCCGCAGAGTTGGGGATTAGGGAACTGAAAGTCTCGTGCACATGACAACAGGAATCGCGATATCCCAATACGCGATTTCCCGACGGAATTAAGGACCGTAGTGGGGGACAGGTGTCGGAAGGTCAATCCTTGTAGGGAGACAATGCCAAGTGGCATCGACATATCACGAACTCGGAGGTTCATGAGTTGGAGCCGCAAAGATTTGCGTCCAGAGTTGTGAGATAGTGAGAAGCGATATCTCGGCAACCGTCGGTTAGCGTGTGGGACATCAAGAGCAAGTGGAATACAAGTGGCAGGCTTTCGCGATGGGGAACGGACCGTTGACAGGTCAACGGCCATGAGCCATCGGGGATCGGAGAATCGCGAGTCCAGAGGATGCGTGCACATTGACATCGCAAACCCTGAAACCCCGATGGAAAGCTATATGGCTGCAGTCATATGGTGGAAGGTCACATGGACCATTGTATAGCTCGGATGGGCTAACGCATAAGGTGCATCAGAGAATCAGAAATTGGGGAAACAATTTACACAGGGTCACATCCCATGGTTACTGGAGAAAGAAAAAGAGCTACGCGAAAGAGGCCAAAGGCGTCGGTTTTCAGTCACAGGGAGGCCCGTCACAACCTCCAGTTGCCATCGGACCCGACCTCGATTATGGTCTTCACTTGGAGTAAATGAAAGCAGGAAGGGGTGGTTGAAACCTATCTTCATTCATTAAGTGTGAAGTATGGAGAGTTTGGTAAGCGGTTTGTTCAAGAGGGTCCTGTGTACCCATTCTTTCAGAAAATCCATGACGAGTCCTCGACTAGACGGAGGAGGTCTGCACACGCTAATTTTGCATTTACTAATTCATCTACTCCCCCTGCGGGAACCATGCGCAGTTAAGGTGGTGTCCGGCAAAGAATATCAGTATGAGTTTGACTGAAGGGACACCAAGCCTTGGGCGATTGAGCATGCCTCTGTTAGGCATTCTTCTCTGAGTATATAGACTCAGTCTTTGTATTTTGTAAGGATCGATGGTTGAGCAGAGCTCCCGGTTGTGAAGTTCTAATGAAGCACTGTTATCTCTGGTTGTGTATGAACTCTTGAGACTTCTTGCCTTATGGATGCCAGTTTCTTTCATATCTTTGTTTAAATTGTGTTAGAGCAGCTCGGAATTGGAGAATCCAGTCAAGTTGTAGCTGTCATAGGATGATGTAGAATTTGATCATTGTGACCGTTGCATTATCTCTAATCAGTCTTTGTGATTTTCTTAACGCTGAACGACTTGGAATTGGAGAATCCAGTCAAGTCCCTTTATCAGTACCTCGAAGCCCTGAACCTGAGGATCTCGCGTTCGGGGTTTTTCTTCTATAAATTGCCAAAAGCCTGTTGCCTGAAGTAGTTTGTTCACTCTTCTTATCAAGTCTTCCACATGTTCACCCTTTAATCAACTCACTGGCTGAAGTTAAGATTCCAGACCACCTTTGTTCTTTACGTACCCGACCCAGTCTCTGAGTTAGAGTGACATCTCCCCGAGTCTCAGTCCATTTGATCACCCATAAAAAACCACTGTGACATAAAACTGATGGGCGTCGGGGTCTGCTCTTGATAGCAATCCAGGAGTGACTTCCGTCGCCAACACTACCCAACCACTTGAGCTATGAAACTGGGACCATCATGTTTGGTGAGCATCGACGTCAAGGGCCATGAAGAAGAAGGAGAAGGGGAATATATGTGGAAAACGTTTTCCAATAAATTCAATAAACTAAAAATAAATTCTTGTGGAAAACTTTAACCAATTTACTTGATTATTTTAATAGTAAAAGTTATATAGAGAAAGCGCTTTTAATTTAAAAAAAAAAAAAAAAAAAAACTCATTTTTATATATTTTATTATTTTTTATTAAATAAATAAAGTTTAATCATGAATAGTTACTATTTAATTATAAAGTAACACTATGACTATGATTTGAGGTTTTTAGATTTTTTTTTATTTTTCTTTATTAATTTATGGGATTGACATCCTCATATCAAATTTCATTAATTGAAATTAAGTGAATTTTTTAATTAAAAATTTCTTTGAACCTATTCTTAACCCCAAATATCATAATTGATAGTTACTATGTAATCCAATTTTAAATTAGTTATACAATAATAAAACGATGTTTGATGATAACTAGAAGTCTCCAACTCAAATATTTCATAGGTTGAAACTCACTTTCAAAGAGCTTCAATGAAACCCCGTATTCTTTTTAAAATCTTTGATGGTGTGATTGTAGGGAATCCAAGAAGAAGTGATTCATGGGGTTATCTAGTATAATATAAGTTCACTTCCGATTTTGATATGAGCATCCTACAAATAATCAAGTGGATATTAAAGTTGTTTCCATTTTGATGGTGGTGTTAGGATTTAGTGTTTTATGGAAATTAAAAATGTTTGATATGAGCATCCTACAAATAATCAAGTGGATATTAAAGTTGTTTCCATTTTGATGGTGGTGTTAGGATTTAGTGTTTTATGGAAATTAAAAATGAATGTGTCAAGTCAAGAGTATAATATAAAGTCAAGAGTATAATATNTTGATATGAGCATCCTACAAATAATCAAGTGGATATTAAAGTTGTTTCCATTTTGATGGTGGTGTTAGGATTTAGTGTTTTATGGAAATTAAAAATGAATGTGTCAAGTCAAGAGTATAATATAAAGTCAAGAGTATAATATAAAAAGAAGTGTCAAGTCAAGAATATAATATAAGTTCATTTTCAATTTTGACATGAGCATCCTATAAATAATCAAGTGGATCTTAAAGTTGTTTTCATCCAGGATTTAGTGTTTTATGGAAATTAAAAATAATATGTTGTTGATGGAATATAATATAAGTTCATTTTCAATTTTGACATGAGCATCCTATAAATAATCAAGTGGATCTTAAAGTTGTTTTCATCCAGGATTTAGTGTTTTATGGAAATTAAAAATAATATGTTGTTGATGGAATAGGGAGATTCAAACAAGAACTAAGTACAACTATGTTTAAAACTTCAAGTTTTCAAATAAACACATTGGTTTTGTTGGAAATTAATGTCAAACAAACAATGCAGATGCAAATGAATTACTAAGTAGTCAACTTATTGGAAATTAATGTCAAACAAACAATGTATATGAATTACTAAGCAATGTATATGAATTACTAAGTAGTTAACTTATTGGAAAGTAATATCAAACAAACAATGCAAATGCATAGTCAATTCATTGGAAGTTAATGTCAATCAAACAAACAAACAAACGATACAGATACGTGAATCACTAAGTAACCAACTCAAAGGCGTAGTCAATTCATTGGAAGTTAATGTCAAACAAACAAACAATACAGATGCACGTGAATCACTAAGTAGCCAACTCAAAGGCAAAGCTAGTTTACAATTTAGAAGAAGAAAGCTTATGGATAGAAGAAAAAGCTAACCTACATAAGAAAAAAACTTATGAATAAAAGAGAAATAAAATGAAGAGGTTTTCTTTGCCGCCACTAAATTTTTACTTTAGTTTCATATGATCACTTTATGCTTCATGTATAATTATGTGATTACTTTAGGCTTATGTATAACTATGTGATAAGAAGTGGGGCAATTTAGACAATTATAAATTATAATAAGAATTGCTTAATTTATAATTTTTTATCATTTTTATTTATATCCCTTAGAAGGGTTGAGATTTATTATTAAGTTTTAAGGTTTTTAAATATTTATTTTGTATGTCTCCTTAAATCATTGTTGAAACTAATTATTATTGAAAAAATATATATAATTGGAAAAATGCATATAATGTTTTATAAATTTTTAAAAAATACATAAATATTTTTTATGGAATATCCAAATATTAAATAAATTTATTTTAATATTAATTAATTAAACAGTCAAATAAAAATTTCCATTTCTTATTTACTTTGTATTACTTATTTACTTTTAAATAAAGAATAAATATTTTCATAAAGTACAAATAAATGTAATAATCTTTAAATTATTTTCTTAATTGAAGTTGGATGTATTTTTATGAAGTTTAAGTAATAATTACATATTTAAATTATAATTATAAATTGAAATTGTTTTGGTTAAGTAAAGATATGCTCTTGATTATTGATTCTATTTTTAGCAGTAAGAGTAACCACCCTAGGTTGAAAACAGATATAAAGATAATAAAAAAAAAAAAACAATTAAATTAGAAATATTGATCAAATTAAATCTATCATACCTATAAAGTTTAAAGATAAGAACAATAAAATGAAATCATTAAATATTACAAAAAATTTATAAATCTTAATTTAATTAACAACCTTTATAATAAAATTAATTGTTGTACTAACCCAGAAATATATTAGCATGAATAAATTTATAAAAATTTATAAAATTGTAATAGGAAGAAAATTGAAAATAATCACTATTTCTTTCCAACTTATCTTATCTTCAATAATATAAAACATAATTTTTGTAAATTTTATAATTTAATTACCCTTTAAAACCTCCATCTTACTTTGATTGCACCACACTTAAATATAAATATATTGTGAATGAGAGATTATTATACATGAAAACATTGTTATTCTTAAAACATTATATAAATATTTATTATAAAAAAATAAATTCTATGAGATTCATGTTTTACCTCAAATGTCTCATAATTAATAGTGACTATGTAAATCCATTTTGAATTAATTAATAGTGACTATGTAAATCCATTTTGAATTTAATCATATAAAAATAAATCGATGTTAAAGGATAAGAAATCTCCAACTCAAATATTTTATAGATTGAAATTATCTTTTCAAGAGACTTTGGTGGACACAAATAAAAACCTCCTAGAAAGGTGGATACATTATTAGTGGAGACTCATATTCCTTCTAGAATCTTTGATAATGTAATTGTAAGATCTCCATGAAGAAGTGATTCGAGTGGAGCTTAAAGTTGTTTCAATCTTGATGTTGGTAATATTTTTTATTTTATGATAATTCAAAATTAATATGTTGTTCATAAACAAAGAATTTTAAACCAGGAACATTAATTTAAACATAAGTGTGTAAAAATTTTAAGTTGTGTGTAAATTTAGAAGCAAAGTTAGCTTAGAGTTAGATAAAAAATAAAGCTTATAAATAGAAAAGGAATAAGCTTACACTAAACTTTTCTAGTTTTATGTGATTACTCTGTCTATATATATTTATGTGATAAGGTCAAATCCTATTAGAGTGATTGGATTTAGAGGGTTTAGTTTTGTAAGGTGATCAAGATTCAAATTTGTGGTAGTCATCCAACCATGTTAAGGGTTGAGAAAAAAAAAAACATTGAATCTAAGACACAAACTCTTGATCCAACTTCCCTTTTCACCTATCTCCAAATTGAAAACAATTTTATTGTCACTTATATTCTTTGGAGCAATCTCCTTTATAATATTTGATTTCATTTTTTATTCTAATAAACATTTTAAAAACTACAAATAAAAAATTAATGGAAAAAAATCTTAATTGAAAACAATTATATTGTCACTTATATCCTTTGGAACAATCTCCTTTATAATGTTTGATTTCATTTTCTACAATAAACATTTTAAAAATTACAAATAAAAAATTAATGGAAAAAACTCTTCATTGAAGTTTTCTAAATATTCTACTTTTAACCTTTTTCACCTAAACTTATGGATACAAATTGGGGCACTTAGATTATAAAAATTCAATCATACAAATCAATAATATTTTGTTGAATTTCAAATAAAATGGATAGAAAAATATACTAGTCATTGTGTCCACGAAAAGAATCATCTTACACTACCTTGATTAATGTAAAATATAAAAATTTACCAAATTTTATAGTATACTAATAATATAAACCAATATAGTATTTGCAAATCTTACACTATCTTGATTAATGTAAAACATAAAAAATTTAACAATTTTTTTAGTATATTAATAATATAAATCAATATAGTTATCTCATGCTAGTCATTGTGTCCATGAAAAGGATCATCTTACACTATCTTGATTCATGTAAAACATAAAAAAATTAGCAAATTTTATAGTATACTAATAATAATAATAATCTTTCCCCGTAGATTTGATTGGTAAAATTCTAAGGAAGTATGCATACTCTACCCTTCCCATTGATTAATGTAAAACATTAAAAAAATATCTCAGTCCCTAGATTTGAATGGTAAAAGTCTAGTGAAGTATATATACCCTAATCCTTGAAATTTGAACTTGTAGCTTTTTAGGAGAAAATACATGTTCTTAACCATTAGACCCATGGCTTCCACGAGGTGATGATTTGGGTCGGATGTTCCCCTTGTGGATAATTTCTTGGATATGATGCTTGATCTCTTCATTTTCTAACAGAGAGCGGCGATAGAATGGCCCATTTGGTAGTGGTGCGTCGGGGATTAGATCGATGGAATGTTTGACCTGACAGTGCAGAGGTATCCCAGTAGGTGAAGAGAATATGTATTTTTATTCTTCCATGACCTTGTCCACTTGCTCTTGTTTCATGGAGAGGTCATCCACGAAGGCGATGGATGTGGATGCAATATTTCTCACTTTGAGAGTGAATCATGGAGAAGACAAACTTTCTGGTCTGAGAGATGATCTTCCTGCATTGCTTGGCATAGATCAAGGTAATGGCACTAGGTGGGACTACTTCGAGTATCCTATACAATTTCCCATCCAAAGTAATAATAACATTGTGAGGCCTAGAATCATATACATCATGATGTTTCCATAAATAAGGTTGGCCCAAAATAACATCACAAACTTCAAGGGGAGAAACATCACACGATACCTCATATTTGAAGGGCTTGATTCCGTAGGACAGGTGACATTGTGTTGATCTTCCTTGGTGTAGGGTTGTGGGTGTGGCATTATCGACAGGGCTAGCTGCTTGATGACCTTCGTTGATATAAGGTTCTTCTGGATACCGCTATCAATTGTAATGACCCTTTTCTTATTAATATGAATAATTTCATAAATAATCCTAAAAATTAGCTAAATTATAATTAATTATTATATAACCTTAATTAATTATATGTTATTAATTAATTATTTTGATTATGATTAGCTGAAGTATGATTAACTCTTTAATTAAGGGTTAATGAATGATTAATTATTAAGTAAGACATTAATTGATTAAGTATTAAATTAATGGTTAGTGATTAATTGATTATTAATTAAGTAATTGATTAATTATGTATTAAACAAATGGGGGAAAATAAAATATAAGGTTAAATGGGATTACGTATCCCATAAGGGATAACGTAACCCATACGTAAAAGGGAAATATTTAATAAAGGATAAGACCATTAATAAGAACTAAAT
>ML782242.1:593382-637771 GCA_009831015.1 Picea engelmannii
GGCGGTGAAGGAGGCATAAGGGAGGGAGAAGGACCATGGAGGGGGGATTATTCATTTTGGGGGGATTCATTCATGCATTCGAGGGGAGAGGAGATTTTGGGAGCATTGTGACAGAGTTAGTTAACAGTGGGATTTACAGTGCATCGGGGCTGAGGGGTTTTGGGCTCGGAGGGCTAGGACGTCCATCGATGTCCTAGGGCTAGGCGTACTAGTTGGTAGGGTGGTTGGTTTTGGGGTGTCTTAAGAAGCAAGCTGCTGCGGATAGGTTCAAGCGAAGGGAGCGACAGCATCAGAGCGAGGTATTTAACTTGTTATGCAAATTGTTATGTAAATTTAACTTATTATGCAAATTGTTATGTAAATTGTTAATTTATTTATTGAAATATGGGAGTGAATATGCTAGATTAAGTGAAATTTTGAGTAAATTTCAAATTTACTGTTCCGTTTTAATTCAATGGTAGTCTAAATTAAATGACGGTCACTACATCAATGATGAAGTGTATTGGGGTGCCTTTCACTCACATCTGTGAATGAAAGAGGCCCTCGGCTTCCTCTGGCTCATCAGGTTCATCGCGATGAATCTTGGTGGTAGAAACAGTGGCATTGGGTTCCGCATCACTGATTTGTCTCCCCTTTTCTGGTTCTGACTTAGAGATAGAACCCGCATCTAATTCATAGGCTTTCATCTCAACCACCAATGACTGCTTTGAGCAGAAATCAGCAGTGTTATGTCAGGAGATATTATGGAAGTCGCACCACTTCCCAGTATCTTTCTTCGTCTTTCCATTGTCCTTATTTGTTTGTGGATTAGACTGGTTGTCCTAAGGCTTTCCATCTTTTCTCTACCCTTTGTTTTGTGGGTTGGGGTTTGTAAATGTTTTGAACCTGCACATAATAGATCTAGATAAACAATAATACACACATTTGCAGAGAGAATTGGAGAAGGAAGAAGAAGGAGAGAAAGAATGAAAGAATTATCATTAACCGTTGTGAATAATGAATAATTTACATATGATATACTCTGTATAACTCAATGAGTTCGACTTGAAGTGAACCAAGTCACCATAGTGGTGGTCTAGAGTGATCTGTACACACACCAGTAGTTACGGGAGTGAACGACCACCTATTCTAGTCTCTCAGGCAGTTATGGGAGTGAACTGCCACCTAGTTGAGTTAACTAGTCAACTAGTATTTAGTTAACTGACTAAACAGAAAGTAGTGAGGAGTTAACTCAAGGAATCAAGGCTAATGCACCACTTTGGTGATGATACCAAGGAAAGGTCGAATTATCATGGTGATGATCCTAATGCAACATCTAAACTCAACTCAACTAGTCAAATTGAAGTGTGAACTGAAAGAGAATATTCTCCAGGTGGAATACTCTCTCCTAAAATATAGGAGACTGGATAATGACTAATTATGACTAATGAACAAATATAAACCTTAGGAAAAAAAAATCCTAGGTGTGTGTGAAGTAACTCCAACAGGGTTTCCCTTTCCCTTCCTTTGTTGTGAGGGGTTCCTAGACCCAAACTGTCATGTTTTTTGTTTAACCTTTTTCTCGATTTTGACAGCATCTCGATAGGTCGCGCTTAAGGATGATATGTCCAGAAACTCCATTTATTCCTAGATGTATCTATGCATACCACTGCAGTACTTGAGCATCAGATGTCGCTCATAATATTTTATACACAACTTGGTGCACAAGGTATGGAAGATATTTGTGAACTCAGGCACTGCTTGGTCCCTTTCCTTCCACATTGTGGTCCATATTGTATACAAATCGTTATAACCTCTGACAGGGTAGTATTGTTCCTTAATAACATCCTTGAAGGACTCCCGGGTGAGTGCGATTGTAAATAATGAGGGTTCCTTTGTTTCATTTTGCTCACAGAAAACATCACTCCAATATTTGACATGGGGGACGACTTTGAGGAGTAAAAAAGTAATAATTTCTTATTCAAAAAGTTATGGACAGAAAAATACCATTCTAGAATATTCAACCATTTGTCTACGACATCTGCATCTATTTGACCTTCAAATATAGGAATATAAAATTTGATATGTACCTTGAAGGGGGCGGTGCCTCAACTCGAGGAAGATCCATCGCGTGTTGGTAGTCGTCGAAGGATTTGCGCAAAACTATCCATCATCTTGTTCCTCTATTGCGTGAGGGATTCCTCGAGCAGCAATTTGAAAGGATCTCTTGTCCCATCGTCTTTCTTTTCTCCCTCCATAGAAGGTCTCTTGGTCATGCGAGAGCCTTTGTCCTCAAGAGAAACAGACTCAAGACCCAACTCTTTGTACCTTAACCTCGTTGAGGACATGCATTAAGAATGACAAGGAGAAGACCGCTCTAATACCAATGATCCATATTTTATGAGAAGAACGAAATGAATACATATATATATTATTAACACAGAGATTCAATCAACAATAACATAGATACGGTAAAACTTAACTTCTACTAATAAAGAAATATGTTGAAACTGTAAAATGCAGACTGAAACAAGCTTGCTAGAATGGTGGTAGCTTATTTATGAGAAAAGATGCAACGGTTGCACTCATTCACAAGAACATGAGTACAATGAGGCTCCAAAATCCTTTTTACATCAAAAATGAATGCCAAAACCCTAGACATCCAAAAACCTAACCCTAGGAGATGAAGCTTCAAAATTCATGTGGGCCCTGTTGGGGTAAGTTGGTACATCAACTTCCCGGGGTCATAAATTTTGCATACAATCTATGTTTGGGGCATTCGATACCTCCTCGGAAAGGTATATCCTTGTATTACAGCTTCCGCCAAGGATTAGGGAATGATGATTGCAACCTGTGACCCCCCATAAGTCCAAAAAAATGTTGTTTAGGGCCTTAAAATGGGCACAGAAGTTTGGGACTTGAAAATCTAGAAACAAACTGCCAATATGAAAACGGTCACTGCCAAGATGAAATATGTATGTGAGCTAGCTAGAAGAGGTGGGTGGTCACCAATATCCACCTGGATCACTTTTAGCAATGAGAATGTTTTCATTCCAAGAAAACCCTCCTCCAAACAAATTTTGTCCTATCATGTAGCAAGCCTTTGAAGTCTCAGTGCTACGAACCTATAGATATGATACCACTTTGTAGCATACCCAGCCACCACCAGGTTGGGCCACACTACTTCAAGAATTCACTTCTTGGATTGATTTCAAATGTATGATACCAATTAATTAAGAAAGAATCATGAAAGGAATGCATGCAATAATCAAGATTCATGTACACCATAAAGGAAATGAACCATATGCCATGCACAAAAATAACCAACAAGTAGGCACATTATAAATAAATATCTCAGAGATAATGACTAATACATTGCAGAAATAAATATAAAAGAAAAGAAACACATGATAGAGATCACTAATCTTTAATAAAACCAATCACTAACTAGATTTAGACCAAGGACATTCCACCCACTCTTAAACACTATTGTTCCAACTCTCAACAATAGGTCACCCCCAAGGCAGGGCTATGAATCAACAAATAAGGATCTTGGACTAGAACTTAGCTTCCCAGACCAGTCAGCAATCAAACTCTCACATGCTTCTCAACCACACAACAAAACCTAGTTTACCAACTCTCTTTATTTTCATCCTACACCACCCAAAGAAAATGAACCCCCTTCACTACCATGCAGTCCCTCAAGATTCCCACCTCTTTCCAAGGCTTCAGTGCTACAAGTTAGGAAATCTCAATGATGGAACTCTTAATATTCACGGCTATGAACAAGTTTTTTCAATATGTCAATGCATCTAAGGCATACATTCACCGATTCATTATTGAATTTCACCAACAATTACTACAGACATCCAACCATGGCTTCTTACCTTCATAAATATGTTTTCCCTTCCCCATGCAAAACCAAGAATGAGCAAAAGAGTGAATCAGATAGGAACGACTCCAAATGATTTCAGTAGCAAGGAATGGACAACCAACTGAACCCCAAATAGCCCACATGAAAGTCTTAAATAGAAAAATTCCCAAGGAACAACATGGTCTCCCCAAGAGACTCATGCACCCCCTCATTCCCCCCCCCCTCAACACAAACGTGGGTAAAAAAAATGATTTTAAAAAAATGCAAAGGCTTAGCCCCTCAGCTCTGCTCCTCTCTCGTGGAATCATATCCCCTTATAAATATTGTCCTTTTCTATCTCAGAGCCAACGATGTATTTTATTATTAACAATGTTCAAAGTATTACATTTCCTAGGAACTCTGACCCCTTTCAGTTTTATAGGCACTCTAGCCTTTCATGAATAAACAAAATATATTATTAAAATGGGGACTCAAAATTGAGGTATTACAATACATCTAGAAGTCTTTAATGCATACACATACCCTATTAACTCCATATGGGTGCATAATGGTGAGTTGGCACCATTGTCACTTGGACCTTTGGAGAGTAATTGGATTGTTACCGTGGAAATATATTAATCCATAGCATGGAGTAAGGTCCTCTAAGACAAGTTTCTTTGAGGTTAAAGACACAAGAATTCCACCTCTTTAACCCCAAACTATAATATTTTCAATTCTAAGCTACATGTGTATTTTTCATGTTCTAACGAACTTTATAGGTGTTAAATTCTATATTCAACATCCCATAACATCAATAAATTCATATAGGGGAAATTTACGGCTAAGAATGTTTTTTTTTTTAAGATCTAGAGGAATTGATAATTCACTAGGATTACCTAGGCGAGGCCTAGGTTCAAATCTAGTTGGCTGCCACTATGACCCCTAGGCTAGTGCCAATAGCCCGCAAGTTAGTTCCTAGCAAGAAATTTATGACTCTGCAAGAGCTGAGACATTTCGAAGCCCAGTAGGGTAGAACCTCTATCTCGATTCCTAAGGGGCATCTACCCTTCTAGCCTTATCACAACGGACCGACATGTCCAGTTTGTGGGAATTGAACCTGGGTGGGGAGGATAACAAACATGCTACCCAACCACTTGAGCTATGAAACTGAGACCATCATGTTTGGTGACCATCGACATCAAGGGCCATGAAGGAGAAGGAGAAGGGGAATATATGTGGAAAACTTTTTCCAATAAATTAAAAATAAATTCAATAAACTAAAAATAAATTCTTGTGGAAAACTTTAACCAATTTACTTGATTATTTTAATAGTAAAAGTTATATAAAGAAAGCGCTTTTAAATTAAAAAAAAAAACACTCATTTTCATATATTTTATTATTTTTTATTAAATAAGTAAAGTTTAATCATAAATAGTTACTATTTAATTATAAAGTAACACTATTACTATGATTTGAGGTTTTTAAATTCTTTTTTATTTTTCCTTGTTAATTTATGGGATTGACATCCTCATATCAAATTTCATTGATTGAAATTAAGTGAATTTTTTAATTAAAAATTTCTTTGAACCTATTCTTAACCTCAAATATCATAATTGATAGTTACTATGTAATCCAATTTTAAATTAGTTATACAATAATAAAACGATGTTTGATGATAACTCGAAGTCTCCAACTCAAATATTTCATAGGTTGAAACTCACTTTCAAAGAGCTTCAATGAAACCCCGTATTCTTTTTAAAATCTTTGATGGTGTGATTGTAGGGAATCCAAGAATAAGTGGTTCATGGGGTTATCTAGTATAATATAAGTTCACTTTCGATTTTGATATGAGCATCCTACAAATAATCAAGTGGATATTAAAGTTGTTTCCATTTTGATGGTGGTGTTAGGATTTAGTGTTTTATGGAAATTAAAAATGAATGTGTCAAGTCAAGAGTATAATATAAAGTCAAGAGTATAATATAGAAAGAAGTGTCAAGTCAAGAATATAATATAAGTTAATTTTCAATTTTGACATGAGCATCTTATAAATAATCAAGTGAATATTAAATAATTAAGTGGATCTTAAAGTTGTTTTCATCCGGATGGTATTAGGATTTAGTGTTTTATGGAAATTAAAAATGAATATGTTGTTGATGGAATAGGGAGATTCAAAGAAGAACTAAGTACAACTATGTTTAAAACTTCAAGTTTTTAAGTGGACATATTGGTTTTGTTGGAAATTAATGTCAAACAAACACTTACATGAATTACTAAGTAGTCAACTTATTGAAAATTAATGTCAAACAAACAATGTATATGAATTACTTAGAATTACTAAGTAGTTAACTTATTGGAAATTAATGTCAATCAATCAAACAATGCAATGCAAATGCACATGAATCACTAAGTAACCAACTCAAAGGCGTAGTCAACTCATTGGAAGTTAATGTCAAACAAACAAACAATGCAGATGCACATGAATCACTAAGTAGCCAACTCAAAGGCAAAGCTAGTTTACAATTTAGAAGAAGAAAGCTTATGGATAGAAGAAAAAGCTAACCTATATAAGAAAAAAACTTATGAATAAAAGAGAAATAAAATGAAGAGGTTTTCTTTGCCGCCACTAAATTTTTACTTTAGTTTCATATGATTACTTTATGCTTCATGTATAATTATGTGATTAATTTATGCTTATGTATAACTATGTGATAAGAAGTAGGGCAATTTAGATAATTATAAATTATAATAAGAATTGCTTAATTCATATTTTTTATCATTTTTATTTATATCCCTTAGAAAGGTTGAGATTTATTATTAAGCTTTAAAGTTTTTAGATATTTATTTTGTATGTCTCCTTAAGTCATTATTGAAATTAATTATTATTGAAAAAATATATATAATTGGAAAAATACATATAATGTTTTATAAATTTTTAAAACATATATAAATATTTTTCATGGAATATCCAAATATTAAATAAATTCATTTTAATATTAATTAATTAAACAATTTCTAGTCAAATAAAAATTTTCATTTCTTATTTACTTTGCATTACTTATTTACTTTTAAATAAAGAATAAATATTTTCATAAAGTATAAATAAATGAAATAATCTTTAAATTATTTTCTTAATTGAAGTTGGATGTATTTTTATGAAGTTTAAGTAATAATTACATATTTAAATTATAATTATAAATTGAAATTGCTTTGGTTAAGTAAAGATATGCTCTTGACTATTGCTTTTATTTTTTGCTTTTATTTTTAGCAGTAAGAGTAACCACCTTAGGTTGAAAACAGATATAAAGATAAAAAAAAAAAAAAAAAAAATTATTAATATTGATCAAATTAAATCTATCATACCCATGAAGTTTAAAGATAGGAACAATAAAATGAAATCATTAAATATTACAAAAGTTTTATAAATCTTAATTTAATTGACAAGCTTCATAATAAAATTAATTGTTGTAGTAATCCAGAAATATATTAGCATGAATAAATTTATAAAAAATTATAAAATTGTAATAAGAAGAAAATTGAGAGTAATCACTATTTCTTTCCAACTTATCT
Source organism: Picea engelmannii (assembly GCA_009831015.1). Lineage (NCBI taxonomy): Eukaryota > Viridiplantae > Streptophyta > Pinopsida > Pinales > Pinaceae > Picea > Picea engelmannii. The sequence goes on from ML782242.1 coordinate 600,785, forward strand.
TATCTTCAATAATATAAAACATAATTTTTGTGAATTTTATAATTTAATTACCCTTTAAAACCTCCATCTTATTTTGATTGCACCACACTTAAATATAAAATTATTGTGAATAAGAGATTATTATACAAGAAAACATTGTTATTCTTAAAATATTAAATAAATATTTGTTATATAAAAATAAATTTTATGAGATTCATGTTTTACTTCAAATTTCTCATAATTAATAGTGATTATGTAAATCCATTTTAAATTAATTAATAGTGACTATGTAAATCCATTTTGAATTTAATCATATAAAAATAAATCGATGTTAGAGGATAAGAAATCTCCAACTTAAATATTTTATAGATTGAAATTATCTTTTCAAAAAACTTTGGTGGACACAAATAAAAACCTCCTAGAAAGGTGGATACATTATTAGTGGAGACCCATATTCCTTCTAGAATCTTTGATAATGCAATTGTAAGATCTCCATGAAGAAGTGATTCAATCAAGTGGAGCTTAAAGTTGTTTCAATCTTGATGTTGTTAATATTTTTTATTTTATGATAATTCAAAATTAATATGTTGTTCATAAACAAAGAATTTTAAACCGGAACATTAATTTAAACATAAGTGTGTAAAAATTTCAAGTTGTGTGTAAATTTAGAAGCAAAGTTAGCTTAGAGTTAGATAAAAAATAAAGCTTATAAATAGAAAAGGAATAATCTTACACTAAACTTTTTTAGTTTTATGTGATTACTCTATGTCTATATATAGTTATGTGATAAGGTCAAATCCTATTAGAGTGATTGGATTTAGAGGGTTTAGTTTTGTAAGGTGATCAAGATTCAAATTTGTGGTAGTCAACCAACCATGTTAAGGGTTGAGAAAAAAAAAAACATTGAATCTAAGACACAAACTCTTGATCCAACTTCCATTTTCACCTATCTCCAAATTGAAAACAATTTTATTGTCACTTATATTCTTTGGAGCAATCTCCTTTATAATGTTTGATTTCATTTTTTATTACAATAAACATTTAAAAAACTACAAATAAAAAAATTAATGGAAAAAAATCTTAATTGAAAACAATTATATTGTCATTTATATCCTTTGGAGCAATCTCCTTTATAATGTTTGATTTCATTTTCTACAATAAACATTTAAAAAAATACAAATAAAAAATTAATGAAAAAAACCTTTCATTGGAGTTTTCTAAATATTCTACTTTTAAAACTTTTTCACCTAAACTTATGAATACAAATTGAGACACTTAGATTATAAAAATTCAATCATACAAATCAATAATATTTTGTTGAATTTCAAATAAAATGGATAGAAAAATATAATAGTCATTGTGTCCATGAAAAAAAATCATCTTACACTACCTTGATTAATGTAAAACATAAAAAAATTACCAAATTTTATAGTATACTAATAATATAAACCAATATAGTATTTGCAAATCTTACACTACCTTGATTAATGTAAAACATAAAAAAAATAACAAATGTTATAGTATATTAATAATATAAACCAATATAGTTATCCCATGCTAATCATTAAACATAAAAAAATTAACAAATTTTATAGTATATTAATAATATAAATCAATATAGTTATCCCATGCTAGTCATTGTGTCCATGAAAATGATCATCTTACATTATCTTGATTAATGTAAAACATAAAAAAATTAGTAAATTTTATAGTATACTAATAATAATAATTACCTCCACCCATAGATTTGATTGGTAAAAGTCTATGGAAGTATGCATACTCTACCCTTCCCATTGATTAATGTGAAACATAAAAAAAAATTACCATAAAATTTGGTAATTTTATGGTATATTAATAGTAATAACCTCTCCCATAGATTTGACGTGTAAAAAAGTCTAGTGAGATATATATACCCTAACCTTTGGAATTTGAACTTGTGATTTTTTAGGATAAAATACATGTTCTTAACCATTAAACACACTCAGACATACAATTTTTAATTTAAAACAATTTAGATTGACGTAGAAATAGATTTCTCAACCAATCCGTCCATGGTGCCGGATCTTCGTGCCTCCCGTCTTTGTATTTTTCTTCGGTGGGCAGCGTCCGCATCGCGGAGAACGACCGTTCCGTGGGGGTCGACCGTGCCGCGAGGAAAGTACTCATCGCGGGGAACCAGTCCGTCCATGGTGTTGCCGGATCTTCATGCCTCCCGTCTTTGTATTTTTCTTCGGTGGAGAAGGTCCGTGTTGCGGGGAACGTCCCCGTCGTGGGGGTCGACCGTGCCATGGGGAGCTTCCGCATCGCGGAGAACGACCGTTCCGTGGGGGTCGGGAACCAGTCCGTCCATGCTGCTGCCGGATGTTCATGCCTCCCGTCTTTGTATTCTTCTTCGGTGGGGAACATCCGTGTCACGGGGAGCGTACGTTCCGCGGGGAGCGACCGTGCCGCGGGGAGTGACCGCATCGCGTGGATCGACGGTGCCGGGCGGAAGCCTATGATGTACTCTGTGGACCTAACCGGAAGCCCATCATCATCTCTGGGCTTTTGCTCGAAAGCATCTTGGAGAATCACAGAATGGACCTCCTCATTGTTTTCTGGTTTGCCGAGAGCAAGAAGATTAGTCCTTATGGCATATCCCAACAGGGAGAGGGAGAGGAATATGGGAAGCAACAAAATTAAGACAGACCGCGCCATGGCAGAAATGATGAATGATATGATGAGCAGGGTGTCGAGGAAATATAGAGAAAGAACGGTGGCCGCGGGGAAGAAGTGTCAACGTTGTAAGTGCGGAGGGACGCATGCCCTACTGAAATAAAAAAATAGAACTCACTGTTTTATATTACTATACTATGTTGCACTAGGATTAAAGTTTCACCATATAAGTTTGTTTTAAAAAAGTAATTATATAAAAATAATAATTAAAGATATGAGATTTAATATTTTAGAATTTTAATTTTTAATATTTAATTTTATATTTTATGACTTTAATCTTTAATTTTATAACTTTAATCCTACGAGGTGATGGTGGAGTAGGATTAAAGTTTAACTATATAAATTTGCTTTTAAAAAAGTTAATATATAAAAATAATAATTAAAGATATGAGATCGAATATTTTGTTTAATATTTAATTTTAAATTTTAAATTTATTAAATCATAAAACGTCTTTATGGTTAAGGTGTACGAAAGCGACCTTGCTTTGAAAAAAGAGTGGTTTAGAGATGTTGTAACATGATTTTCTTTTCTTATTATTATTATAAATATTTTTTTTTATATTAAAAATATAAATCTCTTACTCAAAGTTGTTCATATTTCACAATCCAAAAAACAATTCTTATATGATCCAATGGGGTGTTCCATATAATCATTGTTGGTTTCTAATTGCTACCAATTGTGAGAGGCAAAGGTGACTAAACAATTCTTATATGATCCAATGGTGTGCTCCATATAATCATTGTCGGTTTCTAATTGCTACCAATTGTAAGGAGGCAAAGGTGATTCGGTGGAGGTGGCTTTCACTTTAAAAAAATCATCTTGAATGAGCCATTTACTTCTTTGAAGGAAAATAAATTTTAAAAAAAAATTATAATCTATTTTTAATATATTTATCCATCAAGTCAACTTGATAATAAAAAAGCCATATAAAATTAAATTATTTTTTTATTGGGAAGATTTATATAACCAATTTCCAATATAATATGCATGATGCCTTCATGGCAACTCTATGGATAGGGTCATTTGTAGTTTCTTTATGACAAAGTCATTTGTAGTTGCTTTAAGATGGTTTCCATGGATTTTATGAATGTAATAGAATTATTTGAAATGGATCATTATATAACTTGTTATCTATTTTGGTACTTTTTGAGTAGAAGATTAGATTTATTAACTTGTAAGTTCTATTTTAATTAATTTTATATTTAAAATTATTAAAATTATAAGACATTATTATGGTTAAGGTGTAGGAAAACAACCTTAGTTAGAAAAAGAGTGGTTTAGATATGTTGTAGCATGTTTTTCTTTTTTCATTATTATTATTGTCATTTTTTTTTGCTTTTATTATCAAAAACTATAAATCACATTTCCAAAGTTGTTCACATATGAGAATCTAAAACAATTCATATATGACCCACAAGGGTGCTTCATATAGTCATTGTTGGTTCCTAATTGTTTCCAATTGTAAGATGCAAAGGTGACTTGATGAAGGCAACGCCCATGAGAAAACCCTCTTGAATGAGCCACTTACCTCTATGAAGGAAAATAAAATTTTAAAAAATCATAATCTATCCCTAATATATTCATTGTTTTCATCCATTAAACCAACCTAATAATAAAAAACCATAAAAGGATTATTTTTGTGTTAGGAAAATCCATATAACTAATTTTCAATCCAGGGGAAATAAAACTTAATATGTGTCTCTAGACATATATGGCATGCCCTCATGGAAACTCCATGGATATCCCCATTGTGGCTCTAGTTGCTTCATGGTGGCTCCCATGGATCTTATGGATACCATAGAATAGACAACCTCCCAATGTGATCCAAAATTGATCATTATATAATTTGTCATCTACTTTGGTACTTTATGGGTGGAAAAGTTGTAGTTATTGGCTTGTAGGGCCCATTTTAGGGGCACGCCCCATTTTGGTGATTTGGGGTCAAGAAACTTCCAAAGACCATTTAATGCCTTCAATGATTTTTTTGGGATCAAAACTTTACAAGAAAAGTTCCCAACCTATCGACATTATTCTACACATTGACAACTTTCCAACAACATGAAGTCAAACTCAATCGGAGTTTGTATGAATAAGTTATGTCTCCCACAAGTTGACCTATCATGTTGATTTCCATGATACCGAGTGGATGCCACATCAACTCCCATTACTCATGCATGTAGAGCTAGTCATGTTATGAATTTCAACATTATTCCAGAAGGTCCAAAACCCTCACCCTAATTGAAAGTTAAGGAATGCAAAAACCCTAACCCTAACCTTAGACAACTATCAAGTCATGTTAAATATTGGGTTGGTAGTAAAGGAAGGGGTTTCATTCTTATTGTATTGAGTATTGTTCCATAGTAAAGAAGAGCATTGAGAGTGGGATATTGAAGTATAGTAGAGGAAGTAGAAGATGTTGTAGTAGCTATATAAGTCATGGTGTCCATGGCACCTCCATAGTGAGTGCACTTTCTTCTTATTTGCATTTCATAACTAAGAAGAAAAGAGAAAGGCATAGGCCTCACCTTCTAGCTAGGTTTTTCCTATATTTGGTTTTCCTATGACACTTCTTGTGTTCATTGTATGGATGTTGTGTTATTTGCTTAGCTTCTTTCATTTTAGATTCAATTTATTTTAGTCTCATGTGGACTAATCTAGTAACATTAAATTTGAAATCTAAAGTAAAATATTAGGTAATAAGGTATTGTAGATTATTGTACGATTTGTTGTGATGAACTATTCCAGTGGAATATCCATGGATGTTTACAGATTATATTGGTATGAGAGAAAATTTCTTTAGAGTTTTTGTGGGAAGTTGTAGGATCCAGGAATTGACATAAGAATGAAGTCTCACGACCCTAGTAGTAACAATCCATGGGATGTATAAAAAGGAGAGATTTTGAAAGTTGGAAGAACAAGTTGATGACATTTTTCACAACATGGCCACCCTCATGGAATCTCTAGAGGACAAGTTTGGACCTTTAAAGTAGTTTGATAGCTCTAGTTCAAAATTTAACTCATATGGAAAATTCAAAGATAACAAAGACTGAAGAAAGTAGTTGAAAAAAGATTCAGAGAAAGAGAGACCAAGTTTCAATGTCATCGTGTCTTCCCAATCTCTATATAAAGTGGACGAAAAAGTGGACATCACACCCTACCAAGGCGAGATTGATGAAAAATTATTAAATTATATCAATGGTTGTGATAGTTATAAGTTTTTTCCAGTGTTCATAACATAGAAGAAGAGAAAAATATTGGATTTTCCTGACTAAAGTTAGAGGGTCATCCCAAAACTTAGTGGGAAATCCACAAAGAGATGCTTAGACTAGGGGGGTGATCCCCTAGTAACTAAGTGGGAGGTGTTTAAACCCCTCATCAAGTCCCGTATCTACCCTATTGGGTACGAAGAGGACCAATGGATTTGTTGGCTTTACTTCTAGCGGAAAAAAAAGGTGAAGTGTAAGAGTACATCATCGAATTCAAACAATTGACCATTTTGTTGGGTATATCTCCCAAGAAACCAAATGTACTCCTTAATTATTTAGGAGGTCAACATAGTTGTTTAAATAGGCAGGTGATTCTCTTTAAACCTAGGATAGTTGATGAGGCTTTTGTGCAAGTATAATATCTAAAAAATATAGGTAGGAATAAAATAAAACCAAGTGGTTTCAAGCATAAATACCACCAATATGCTTCCAAGGAGGGAAAGAATAAGTGGAAAGGAAAGAACAAGAAGAAAAAATCCACTGTGCATCTGTGCAAGGATCCAAACAACCACTATAACCATTGTAATATTGATGGTCGCATCAAATATAAGTAAGGAAGTTACATCTATGTCTAAATCGAAAGAACCACAAGAAGGATGCCAAGAAAAAGAAGAAGCTAGCCATAAATTCAGAAATTAGGTAGAGAGAAAGGCAAATGCAGATGAAAATATTATCTACATTACAATGAAGAAGGAGGTGAATGTAAGTATCCTCCATCCCAATGAAGAGAAGAATATGATTGAACTCTTCCATACTAAAATCCATTTCAAGTTCAAGACAAAGGTAGATGCTCTATTTTATTTCAGTTCATAGGCCAACCTCGTAGCAAAATATCTAGTCAACAAGCTTGGATTGGAAGTTCATGACCATCCTCATCCATATCCATTGGGATTGGTATATAAGGATGCAAATATCAAGTTCACTAATAAGTGTAAGACCAAATTTTCTATAAGTGCAAACTATATTGATGAAGTGGATGTACACAAAGTACCACTTGATGTGTGTGGTGTAGTGTTTGGAAACCCTACATGTACAGGAGGGTTGCAGTCTTCATGAGGAGATAAAACTAATACTACTTGATCAAGAATGATAATTCCTTCATCATCAATGCACACAAAGGAAAATGCAAGATCTCTCTACTAAGTGCTAACTAGGCCAAAAAATTGATCAATTCTAGTTGGAAGTTTGTATTGCTTTTCTTAAGCGAGAATCAACTAAGAGATGAATTGGTAAAGGTAACAACATACCTAAAGGGATGTACTAAAGAGAAGAAACATTATTTGGAATCTATTTTGTAGGAATACAGAAAAGTGTTCCAAGAGCCTAAAGGATTTCCACCTAAGAGGGAAGTGGAGTATGAGATACAATTGTTCCTCGACTCCCCATTTCCAAACATTGAGTTGTATAGACAGTCCATCTTGGAAGTAGATGAAGTGAAGAAACAACTTATGTGACTATTGGATCAAGGAGTAATTCGATCAAGCACCTCGCCTTGTAGGTCACCCGTCATCATAGTACCCAAGAAGGATGGGACTTAAAGAATGTGTATCGACTATAGATCTTTAAATAATATCACCCTCAAGAATCGGTACACTCTTTCTAGGATCAATGACTTGATAAATCAGTTGCATCATGCCAAGTACTTCATCAATTTGGATCTCATTATCAGGATACCACCATGTATAAGTGAAAGAAGAAGAAAATGGGAGAATACCTTCAATACAAGGCAAGGTATATATGAATGAGTGGTAATTCATTTTCTCTTATGTGATGAACTAGCTATAATTGATGTGTTGCATCTCTTTCTACATTCATTTATAATAGTATACTTAGATGTTATATTGATTTTTAGCTCTACTTTGGAATATCATATCTCATATCTCATGCATGTGTTAGAGACCCTGAAAAAGAATCAAATACTGAAAAACCTTAGGAAATGTGAATTTTCTCATTAGTTATTGTTGTATTTGAGGTATGTGATTGGTGGAGTGAAATTGTTAAGTACCTAAATAGATATGAATATAAATCTAAAAATAAATCCACAATATCAACAAGAATAATCCAAACCATTCACCAAATATTGAACACAAGAAATAGTTAAAACCCTTAAGGTAGGGTAACACCATATATTAATCCTTAAGGAAGGATAACAATCATCAAGCAATGTTTGATACATTCACAATATTATTCACTCTACTTCAATACATTTCTTACACTTATTTATAGCTCTCTCTATCTCCTAGGAACCTTCTAGAGAGTCTTCTCACATTTATTATATGTAACTACCATAATGGATTTTATTTAATAATATAGTGGACCTATTCCACCTTACATAGAATATACATAACCACATTCTCATTAGGTACCTCCCTAGGTGCCCCATGTTACCTATGTAGGTATACTACATTCCCTCCCCCTTCACATGTTTCGTCCTTGAAACACGTGAGGAAATCATACAATATGACCAGCTAAGAAATGTAGCCAATTGGTACCAAGTATGACCATCCATCCATCCTTTTGGAAGTTGAAAATGTTGTCCAACTGTTGCCTGGCCACCATGATCTTTCTTTGCATCATGTCAGGGTTTCCATGTAATTGTTTCTCTAGTTTCATATCTTCTTGCAGTGTTATTAGTCCTCCATGCACCTCTTAATCTGTTTCCTTTCCGGTTCCCTGTTGGTGCATAAATGTGTTGATGCTCATGCCCTTGCCTTGATGATTGTTGTTTCTCTATGTGGTGTGGATGGTGATATACAACAATTGTAGGAATCTGTGCTTTTTTCTTCAAGTTTTCAACACATTGTGTCTTTGAGTCAATGACCTCCTTATTTTCCTTATTATGTCCTTCATGTGGTTTTGCTTCATCTCCTTCTGTAGACTCTACCTCTGATTCAACTTCAAACTCTGCAATAACTTCTTTGTTGGCCTCTGTGGGCCCATATTTCTCACTAAGAGACACATCATGCAATGTGATTTTATTTTTCTTGTACCAAATCTTTAAAAACTTATTTTGATCATTAATATTAATTGTACCAACTGAGTCCATCCAAGAATATCCCAAAACAATATCCACATCATCCATATCTATAGCATAAAAATATGAATACAACACATATTTATCCATATTGAGCTTCAAATCTTTAAAACTTTGAACATTTTCACTCATAACCTGTGTGCCTTGAACATTCTTTGCAGGAACTTCTAGTCTATTAACCAACTGAATATTGATAAAATTATGCATGCAACTAGGGTTGATAGAAATAATAACCTTCTCCTTATGAATACAACCATGAACCTGTAATATAGACTTGCCACATGAAAATAAACCCTTGGTTCTCTCTGTATACTTATTTTTTCCATGACACCACCTATCTAACAATATTTTTTCAAATTCTCCTTTGGAGAGTGTCATCATTTCCTTATAATCAAGCAATTTCCACCAAATGGCAGCATCACCTTGTAATTTGAGAGCTACCCAATGGGGCCAATTCTCTTCCCATGTTGACTTTGTTTCTTTAATGAATGATTCAATACTAGGGCCATTACATTTCCCTATAAAATACATCTTGCTATGAAAAACCCCAAAAATAGAACAAGGGTTTATAAATATCTTATCATGCAAATCGTGTGGCTTTTTCTAGAAAAAACTTGAAAAAAGGCTGAATTTAAAATTCTCATAACTTTACTTCTCGGACTCCGTTTCGGCCGACTGTTTTTTTTAAATTGGGCATTTTTTTTAGAGGAATTCAAATATACAATTTCTTTTTTTTAATTATTCTCATAAAGTTTTATATATGAACCTGAAGTGCACTGCCCTCTTTTTTCCTTAGAAAAAATCTGCAAAAAGAACCAAAACATTCTCCCCTTCTTTGGCCAAGGAAAGTGTTTCGATACCACTTGCTAAGAACCCAAATATTGAATAAAAAAGAACCATAGTATATATACAAGAAAAATATGCAAAATTTCTTTTATTGTTATCAAACCCTTAGGGTAGGGAAACACCATACAATGGATCCTATTATGGGAGGGATCATCTCCTGTTCACTTGCCTCTTCGAGGGGGTATCCTCCTATTGAGCTACCACTTCAAATACAATACTTTTCAACTTCTCCCAGTACATTGCTTGAACCCCTTTATATAGTGCTACCAACCACCTAAGAACATTCTAGAGGATGAACCTTCTAGTAAGTCCTTTTACATTTATTATATCTAACTACCATAGTGGGCATTATTTAATACTATAGTGGACCTATTCCACCTTACATTGAATGGCCTCCACTATTATCACTATGGGCCCTCTGAGCCCCCCACTACCTCTCTAGCTACCTAACAGCAAGTTTCATATTTTCTTCGTTGATACATCTCAGCTCCACTTCACTCAACCATTTAATCAGTCCATCTACCTCATCAATTTCCTCTGGTGTATCATGGCCAGTACTATCAAGGTTGTTCCCTCTCAATCAGCGATTTGATGGTTATATTAAATCAAAACACAATTACATGTCTCATAACATTAACATATGATGTTTGTGCATAATTACAGTCTTGGGGGAAAACGGGGTGTTAAGGGTGTATATAAATAAGTATGCATTAGATGGAAGTTTTAAAATACATAAGGCTCGATTAGTTTCCAAAGGATTTTCTCAAGTTGAAGGGATTGACATGACAATGAAACCTTTGCCTCTATAACCAAAATGAATTCCATCCACCTTTTCAAGCCCTTTCCACCTCACATAAATGGGAGGTCTATTAGATGGATGTTAAATCCACCTTCTTCCATGGGGATTTGCAAGACAAAATTTACATAGAATAATTTCCTTGCTATGTTTAGAATGACTCTAGCCTTATTTTTTATCGTAAGAAATCTCTCTCTGGTCTTAAAATGGATAGCTTTCTTCTTGACATTGACTTTTATAGATTTCATTCTGAACCCAATGTCTATATACAGAAATTAGGTAACCATCTCATAATACTTGTTCTTTATGTTGATGACCTTATTCCCACTAGTAGTGACCCCAAACTTTTAATCCGTGTGAAATCCAAACTTAAGAATAAATTTGAAATGACATACTTAAGTTATTTGCATTATTTCCTTGGCCTCCAAGTATTATAAACCAAGGAAGGAATTTCCCTTTCCCAGTCTAAGTATGCATGTGACCTTCTTAGCATCATTCAAATGGAATATTGTAAACTAGTTGCTTCTCCTTTTCAGTCTGGAGTCAAACTTGCTACTGCATGTACTACACCTGAAGTAGATTCCACTTTGCACCATCGATTAGTTGGTATCCTTATGTATTTGGCTCATACATCCTGATATTTCCTTTATTGTTAGTCTTGCTTCCCAATATATGAAAACAAACCATAAGAGCCATTAGAAAGCGAAAAAAAAAAAGGACACTTCAGTATATTTGAGGTATAGTTAAGTTTGGGATACATTATAGCTCAAGGGGGGCTCCCTTGTTGGTTGGTAGTAAATCCAATTGGATAGCAACCCTGGTGATCAGAAGTTTATTATAGGTTTTTTTTTAGTCTTGGTTTCATACCTATCACTTGGGCTTGTAAGAAACATCAATCTCTTTCTCTTTCTTCAGCAGAAGAAAAGTATCGAGAAACGGTTAATGTAAGTCAATAAGCCTTGTGGCTTCAGCAGATCCTTTCAAAGTTTGGATTCTAGCGGCAGCATCCAACCACACTCTAGTGTGACAATTAGAGTGGCATCCAACTTGCCAAAGATCTATTTCAACATCAATGCAACAAACACATTGAGCTACACATGCACTATATTAGAAAGATTATTTAAGATTACATTCTCAAAGTGCTCTTTTTCCCTGCAAATGATCAAATTGCAGATATTTTCACAAAGTCTCTTACAATGTTAGAAGTTCATGGAGTTGTAATTAAGGAAGGATAGGCTCTAATGCCTCCTTCCTTCTCCTAGTGTGTCACCTTTGTAAATCCTCCAATCCTATCCCAAGTTGTTCCTAAAGGAGGGTGTTAGGATATTTAGACACTTGGGAGTTATCTAAGATCAACTTGGTCTAATGTGTCTTTAGGTAAAGTGTGTTTCCTTAGAGTATGCATTTGTATTTATGTAATATGATGGTCATTATATGTTCTAAACATAAAGTGATCTGATGGTTCATATTCTCCTCAATACTATCGATCTATGGCTTGACATCTAATTGGTTCATGATCTCTATTTAAAGAGCATGGAGAGTCATTTGTTGATGGTCGATTGTGAGAAAATCATATGTAAAATTCTTTTCTTTTCATTAATAGATTGTCTCAAGTGGCCACGTTGGTTAGGGTCGTGGACTATTTCCCTCTTTGAGGTTTTTAACCATGTAATACAACGTTGTATTGATATTTGATTTGTTTCTATAAGAGGTTGCTTAAGGTATTCAACCTATGTGGAATATCATGTTTTTTCAAACAAAAATGACCAGACTTTTATATCCATCTTGAATAGAATTAAACATAATTTCCAAACTAAAGATGGTATTTCCTATTTAAACAAGTAATGATATAAACCACCACCCAATGATCCTATGTTCTCTTACTTGTTCTTCAAAAATAAAGATGTACATGAACATAACATCAAAATGCTATCGCTAATCAATTAAGACCCATGCATTTTCAAAGCATGTGATAGACATGAGGAAATTTTTGAGGCAAACATAGTTAACAATAAGAAACAACTTCTAAGTGAAACCATTATCTTGAAACAAGTCATACTAGTTGAATTGACCGCTAGAAATTTTTCCATCTAGGATGGTTTCCTTAGTGATTCAGATGGTGTCTTTATCATTATACTCATGTTGACATCAAAATCATTTGGATAGATTTTAGAAATCCATCCATTGACAAATGACAACTTGAAAAAATGAAGCATTGTACACTAAACACATATCCCCAAATTGGAGACCTATAATAAGAATATTGCACAAAATATTTGTAAAAAATTCCCAACCCGCATTTGACAACAATTTCTAGTTCAAGTGGTTTGTGTAAGAACTATATATAGATCCCATGGACTCATAGTGGATAGATTAGCATTTGACCCCATTGGGATAAAACATGGCCTGATTTACATTTTTCTCCAATGCATTTGAAACATTGTGTCACTTTACCTTATCCATGAATTACGTGAACACAAATTTGTGTCAAAGTAAAGCTTGAAATGAAAAGACTAGAAAACACATCACATTGGAAACTTGAATCCAACCTTCACTCTTTTCAAAGCACTGGCCACATTATATTATGCTCATTAAACACTCGAAGCTTTCCCCTACACTTTGATAAGATACTCTCTAACTATGATCTAATGCATGCAAATGTCATGTGTTGGCAAGAAACTAGAAACAAAACAAGAATAGTGTTTTCAAAATTTGAAAACACTTTTTAATACTTCTATTGATGATCTCCATGTTGGTGAATTTTTCAAACAAAAAAGTGAAATATGAGAAATATACCACAAACTAAATTGAGCCCATTGTGCTTAGACTGCACTTTTGTTAAAAATTGTTATACATTTGACAAACATTTATGCAACAACCCCACCCTCAACGTAAATCCATGGCACGATGTTATTAACAAATAGGTCAATGACAGATGCTAGGATGTTGATAGACCATTTTTGGTCAAATATACCTTCTCCCACTATTCATTTCAATGTGCTTGAGACATATCAGACTAACCACTGTGTTATTTGCCTTTCATTCCCTTATACAACTTGATTGAACACTATCTCATTAGATAAGAAAATAAACATGTACAACAATCCTCAAATGCACAATTCTACCAGTTGCATATATCATTTACATGGTTTGCATGTGTATGATAACTAAATAACATTTGCATATTTTCTAACCACACCATTCCATAAACATAGAAATAGAAAAGACAAAAAAAGGTCATTCTATGATTATTTCATCATATACCCCTCTTTCAATGACTACAACTTGCCACCATTGTATTTTTCCAGTGCTAAAGCTATTATTGCATTGTAGACGCAAGATTCTCTTGCTTCAAAAAACTATCATTCTATTCACTATCATGGGAATTTAACCCAACTTTTTAATACGATGGTTGGTTTGACATCAATGTAATTGTTCATGTAGTAATCGACAACTAGAATCATCTAGTTTTGACCACACTACGGAACTTAATTAATTAAATATAGGATTTCTTAGGCAGTGGAAGTAAAAAAAGAACACTTTAACAGAGCATAAACAAGTTAAACAACTATAAATCGAGAACAACAATCATGCAATTGACACAATGATTTATGTGGAAACTCAATATGGGTAAAAACCATGGGCAATGATAATCGGTTTTCTTATTATTCAAGGGAGAATTACAATTGCCAATCACATACATACAACCATCATCTCCTCTCATACACACAACACATCAGTATTGCATCTTGCTCTCACACACTACACACTACACTACACTATGCACTCTCCACCTCTATGGGTATGCTCGTATATATAGCATCTCTCAAACAATTAGACAAACTAATTATAATAAGATCCACCAATTACACAAATTGTTCACAAAAGAGTGCATGCATGCACATTCTAAATATAGTTGATATGCATGTGCATGTGACCGCATGGAAAATTGGTTAGCATGTTTCCAACAATCTCCACCTTGACAACAATTTACCTAATATATCATGCCCAAATTAATTCATCACCTTTTCTGCAAGCCAAGACAATCCAAACACCATCACAGCTTCTCTAACAAAATTGGTTTCGTAAACAAGTCTGCAAAATTCACTTTTGTATGGAATTTTTCCAGAGCCACTCCCCCTTCATCAACATGTCTTACAAAATGGTATTTGATAGAAATATGCTTCATCTTACTATGATAAGCTATATTTCTAGCCAAATGAATAGCACTTTGACTATCGTAAAATACTTTCACCTTGTCCCGCATCCTTCCAAACTCACCCAACAAACCTTTTAACCAAATTTCCTCATTGCATGCATGTGAAGCGGCCATATATTCAGCCTCAGTAGTGGATAAAGGAACTATATTTTGAAGATTTGACATCCAACTAACAGGTCCTCCTACAAGAGTAAATACATATCCTAAAGTGGATCTCCTCTTGTCCAAGTCACCTGCAAAATATGAATCTACATAACTGCAAACTGAATCACTGGAACCATCATAGGTTCCAGTGAAGCATAGTATAATTACTTGTGCCTCTAAGATACTGAAGCATCCATTTCATTGTTTCCCAATGCTCTTTACCTGGATTTTCCATGCATCTACTGACAACACCAACTACATGTGAAATATTTGGTCTAGTACTCACCATCGCATACATAAAACTTCCCACTACATTAGCATAAGGTACACAAGACATATAATCTTTTTCTTTGTCATTAATATGACATAAACCTGAAGAAAGCTTGAAATGGGAATCCAAAGGGCTCTGTACGGATTTCACATTATTCATACCGAATCTCATAAGTATTTTCTCCACATACTTCTGTTGTGATAACCACAGCTTACCATTTTTCCTATCTCTGTGTATCTCCATGCCAAAGATTTATTTCGTTGCTCCTAGATCCTTCATATCAAATGCCCTAGCCAACTAAGCCTTTAACTTGTTGATTTCGACCATACTTTTTGTTTCCACAAGCATATCGTCAACATATAACACAAAAATAATGAACATGCCATTTTCCAATTTTTTAAAGTAAACACAATGATCATATTCACTTCTTGTAAAATTTAGGCTCCATAAAGGAATCAAACTTCTTGTACCATTTCCTGGGAGACTATCTTAGGCCATACAATGACTTCTTAAGTTTGTAAACAAACCTCTCACTGTGATCCTTAACGAACCCTTATTGTTTTTCCATATGCATATCATCATCTAAATATCCATGTAGAAACGTTGTTTTAACATCTAGCTACTCTAACTCAAGATCAAGTAAAGCAATTAGTGCTAACATAACACGAACTAAAACAAGCTTCACAACTGGTGAAAATATTTCATGAAAATCAATAACTTCCTTTTGAGAATACCCTTTTTCTACTAGTATTGCTTTATAGCTTTCAAATTTACCATCAACACCCTTCTTTAGTTTGTAGACCCACTTGCATCCGACAAACTTCCTTTCCTTTGGAATTTCTACCAAGTCCCATGTTTTATTCCTCTCTAAGGAATCCATTTCTTCTTTCATATATTTTTTTCCATTGAGCACTTTCAGATACCTTAATTTCTTCCTGAAAACAACTAGGTTCTCCATCAATAGAAACCAAAGCCACAGATGAAGCATAATTTTCATGCCTTGTGGGAGGATTCTTGGCCCGTGTAGATCTCCTTAGAGATGGTTGAGGTATATCCTTAGTTTCCTGGATATTTTCTGCATATTCACCTTTTTCTTCTTCTGGAACTTCTTCATGCTCCTCCCTTTCTGAAGATGGTTGAATTTCCAATTGAATTTGTTGAAATTGTCGTACATGTTCTTGTCTCACTTCAACATCTACCATTTCTAATTTTAAGAGTGAGGATTCATCAAATACTACATCTTTGTTTATGATGAATTTGTAGGAAGTAGGATCCCACAATCTATACCCCTTAACTCCATCACCATGACCAACAAATACATATCTCTTCAATCTAGGATCTAACTTAGAACACTTATCTTTAGAAATAGGAGCATAAGCATCACAACCAAGTATTCTCGATTTGAAAAATCACATGAATGACGTACCCATACCTCTTCCGGAATCTTATAGTTTATTGCAGTTGATGTTGACTGATTGATCAGATAGCATGCTATAAGAACTGCTTATGCCCACAATTCCTACTGCAACTTGTCATTACTGATCATGCTCCTTGTTCTCTCTAGAAGAGTTTTATTCATGCATTCAGCAACATCATTTTGTTGAGGAGTATAAACCATGGTCTTATGTCTTTCGATTCCAACTTCCTTGCAATAGTTTTCAAATTCCACAGATGTGAACTCACCTCCAATATTTGTTCTTAAATACTTGATTGACCTGTCATTTATTTTTTCAACCAAAGCTCTAAATTTCTTAAAAGTATTAAATACATCAACTTTTCTTTTAAGTAAGTAGACCCAAACCTTTCTAGAGTAATCATCTATAAATGTCACAAAATATGACGATCCTCCAAAAGAAACTATAGGGGAGAGTCCCCAAACATATGAATGAATGTAATCAAGGATATCTTTGTTTATATTCCTTTTTGTTTTAAACTCATGTCTACAATGTTTTCCAAAGACACAATACTTGCAGAAATTCAAATTCATAAACTTTAAACTTGGAAGTGACTTATGATCAACCAATACCTTAAGCCCTTTCTCGCTCATATGACCCAAACGTTGATGCCATAAATAAACAAAGTCACTTGCATCTTCAGATGCTACCACTACTTGATTTAATTATGTCTTTTCTTCAAGTTGATAAAGGTTCCCAAACATTTTTTCCTTCATGACTACTAAGATGCCTTTGGACACCTTGAGTTGTACACATGTAACCAGCAGAATATAGAACTCCCAAATATATCAAGTTCTTTCTAAGTTCAGGTACATGCCTTACATATGTTAATGTTCTTACAAAAGCATCATGCATTTTAATCTGGACGCTACCAACTCCAACAATTTTACAAGAAAAATCATTTCCCATAAAAACAACACCATCATCAATAGATTGGTAAGTTGAGAACCAATTTCTATGAAGACACGTGGTTGAATGCACCAGAATCTAATAACCAATGCTGATGTTGATTTGAAACATCACAAGTAGACAATACCTCATCAACCATACCTGAACCGAAACCTGAATTTGTTTCAACTAAATTAGCTTCATTTGCTTCTTGTGTGGAATCCTCCTTGGACACATTCTGTCTTTTTCAGCAATCCTTCTTGAGATGCCCAAAGTTTCCACAGAACCAACATTTTTTCTTACTCTTCTTTCCTTTTGACTTAGATCTTGATGTACCTATCTGAATTTTCTCTCTTTGTGTAGATCAACCTCTGACCGCCATTGCTTTTGTTGTTGAGGTTTGTTTACTGGATCTTCTCCTTATCTCCTCAGACAACAAATCTCCCACAACGGTGTCATAATCAATGGCATCTGCTAAGCTAAACCACATACATGTGACCAAATGATCCCAAGACTCTGGAAATGAACACAATAGTGTAATTGTCTTGTCCTCATCTTCGTACTTTACATCCACACTAAATAATTGACAAATCAAAGTATTCAAAACATTCAAGTGATCAGCAATTTTTGTACCTTCTTTCATCTGCAAGTTGTACAACTGCATCTTCAATAATATTACGTTCGTCAAGGACTTTGTCATATACAAACTCTCCAGTCTATTCCACAAATCCGTTGTTGTCTCCTCTCCAATGATGTTAAACAATACTTCATATTCCAGACACAAACAAATGGTATTGAGGGCTCTTGCATCCAGATCTTCCCAAACCTCATATGTCATGCTTGTTGGTTTTTTTGACTTTCCCGCCAAAGCCTTTTCCAATCCTTGTTGCACAAGCAGATCCCGCATCTTGAGCTTCCATAGCTCAAAGTTATTCTTACCATTGAATTTCTCAATTTCAAATTTCGAACTTTGAACCTTAGCCATTTTCCAAAAAGCCTCTGCCAAATCACAGTCAAGCCCTCTGTCAATCTTCTACTTATACAGAAAAAATAAAAATGAAAACCTTTTTCCAAAACACTTGCCTTCCCCTAGTTTCAGAGGACGGCGCTCCTCTAGTGTTGTTTAGGGCACGCTACTATTAGATCGGCATGTCTTTAATCCTGCAAGGGGCGCGTCAATTTGGAGGATGACGCTTTGTGAGTGTGGAAAGGGGAGCGACAATTTCTTGGTGCACGAATCGAGTGCGTCGAAGTGGGGAAAATTCCTATTTTGTAAGTGTGCTAGCGCTGGCGTCAATGTCCTAAAACTCACTCGATCACGCCCTTTGGTTCTCAGAAAATATCCGAGATTTTTAGTACTTCGGTCCGCTTGTCCTTGCGTGCCAAAAACACGTCCAAAGGTTCTTGCGCTCACATGAAACCTGCACACAATTCGTCTTGACTCACTTGATGTACCTACTCTACCTGCTCTGATACCACTTGTTAGGCATCGGAAGCAAAAACATAACACTTTAACAAAGCATAAACAAGTTAAACAAGCATAAACCAAGAACAACAATCACGCAATTGACACAGTTATTTATGTGGAAACCCAATACGAGTAAAAACCATGGGCAATGATAATCGATTTTCTTATTATTCAAGGGAGAATTACAATAGCCAATCACATGCATACAACCATCCTCTCCTCTCATACACACAACACATCAGTATTGTGTCTTTCTCTCACACAATACACACTACATTACACTTTGCACTCTCCACCTCTATGGGTATGCTCATATATATAGCATATCTCAAACAATTAAACAAATTGATTACAATAAGATCCACCAGTTACACAAACTGTTCACAAAAAAGTGCATGCATGCACATTCTAAATATAGCTGATATGCATATGCATGTGACCACATGGGAAATTGGTTGGCATGTTTCCAACAGATTCACTAGGTACTTTGTTTTTTATTGTCCCGATGAAACATTTTGTCCACTTGTTTTTTCTTGTTAAATAAATACAACCATTTTCAATGGTTTCTTAGTTAACAGATATGGCCAACTGACTTCTTCCATTGAAAATAACCTCATATCCCTCTTTATGCCACATTTCTCGCATGGCTCAAGTGTGCATCGAAAATTTGCACTCAAACAGAAAACTTTGTATGAAAGAGGAGATGTGGACTCTTGTATACATCTCACCGGAAAGACCAATGTGAAGAATATACCCCTCGTTTTTCATCATCATAGTCCGGCACCGAATACTACTATGCATGATTTGTGAGTATATAAAAACCAGTATTCTGTTGGTTCCATCGCTGCTATTGTAACAAACTACCAGTGAAACAATACTCTCTATGACTTGAACATAAAAGATGGAGAATCTACAAATGAAATTGCAATTGTGAGTATGTTTTCATTTGCATCTTTTCTATTCATCCATTATTGACCCTTTCAAACTGTGCTTTGAATTATTCTCTAACAAAATAGATGCAGGTCCAAATGCAAACTGTTGATTTGCAAATAATTTGTATATATATATATATATCTATATATATATATATGTGTGTATGTATATGTATATGTGTGTTTTTTTTTCAATTACAAGCGAGCGAGGCTTTTAAAGATTTCTTCCTTTAGGTCCAACATCAACTTGGCTCGGTATGCATCCCTATATATCTATTTAAAATGTCATTAGAAATGGGCCAAATGGATCTCCAAACCTACATCCTGGATTGTCCACTTTTTTGAACCACCGAATCACCAACGTGCAATGATACACTTGCAAAGTCTTTCACAGTCCAGTATCCAAGAAAGTAATTGCATCCCATGCTCATCTCTGCTAAAGCATTATACGTTTTCTACTTCTAGAAGTTCTATTGCCACTTTCGTTTTTGAACAAACATGTAACTTTGCCAATTTTCTCTCCTCTGCTTCATTTTGACAATCTACACAAAAGAAACTAAATAAATATATCTATTGCATATTGCAGATGCAAGGCATTCTCAAAGCAAAAAGTGTTTATAAACCCCCTTTGAGCCTTTTTGCAGCAGTTGCCACTAGGTCATTCTTGCAACCGCTTTACCATGTAAATAGAAAGGGAAGGTAAAGAGATTGATTGCACTCTGAGACAACCTCTTGTTGACAAGTTAGTGCCAAAGCTCAACGAAATTTCATATGAACAGTACAAACATGACATCTCATTTACTCTTGAGCTTCTACAAACATTTAAAAAAACAATCACAATGACAATGGACAATGTCATATAAGATATTAAAGAGCGAAATTAAAATCAAATCAATGTTCAAAGACAATCAATCCAATCATAAACATATATAACATTTATAGAACCAAGATACTATATCATGTCTTTTCACGTTAAGTTGTTCATGTTTTCAAGTTCATTTGATCAAGAAAACTATATTCAGTAGGATGCACTCTAACAAACCATGCTTCCTATTTTTTTATGGCCAACCATTTTCGCCCTTTGACGTGTTGGAAATTTTGATATGCATATACCTGAATCTGATTATGAAATTTAAATATTGCATCTCACATTTGCTTCCTTACACTTTTTTTTTTTTTTTTTTTTTCTTTGTGGAATTACATTGTGCATTTTTAAACTTTTGTATAATGAACTAAAGGTTCTTTTAGCAATCTTGAAAACACTTGTTGATAAGTGCACTAGTGCCAAAAGCAGAATATCGTTCTTTCTTTTGTTTAATTGTGCACACATTTAAACATTTGATGAAGAAAGCTAGAAGCACTTTGATGGATCATTGGAATCAATACATTGCATTTATATTCCTTATCTCCAATTGCTTTGATTTCCACTGTAACAATGATATTCTTGTCAATATTCCTCCATTTTATTCTATTCCACTTATGTTCTTGGATTTTATATTACATATGTTGAAGCTTGCCATAAAATATAGGAATCCCAAAGATTGTAAAAGTCACAAGAGGAACAATGACTTAAGTTCATATTCATCCATCTTTTGTTGTTTATACGTATGCCTTTAAAGGCTCTGTTTCATTTGATATTGCCAATTGGGTTTGAATTACATAATTATCTGCATTAAATTCTATTTTTGCACCAGTATTATTTGTCAAATATTGATATAAGGACTGAAAACAGGGTTGATATTTCTCAAAGAAGTTGTGAACAATGATTTGATAGCTTGCCTACGTTTGCAAATAACAACAATGTCTAAAGCTCTTCATCTCACAATCAAGCGGCAAATGACGTTTTGGGTTGATACTCTCTTAGTGCATACCAAAAGGTATATAAATATCCCAACTTCTTTATGTTACTTCTTCCCTTTATATTGTAACTTTAAGCCTTAGCAACTCCTAAGGCTTCTCATTGCATTGCCTCAACATTTTTCACATTTATGTAGCTTTGTAACAAAACACACAAAGATTGAAATGAAACATAAGAATGCTATGGTAGTTATGCTAAAATAGCATCTACACAAAGTATCAAAGATGAACATGTCCATATCAATAAAATCTAATGGAGCATCTGAGTGCAGATTGTGAATTACTATTTCTATGTGCTTTATATGGATTCAGCATTGTTGTATTCTTGGCTATTGTTTCTAATGTATACATAGTGCCTTTTGGTATATAAGTATATGAATAATGGAAATTTACAATATCACTTAGATAGCAAACAACAACAATAGGATATGAAACGTTTCAAAGTATTTAACCTTACATTATTTTATTTGGGAGGTGTTGGGGTCGGGTTGAACAATAATTAATATTGGGGGTGTTGGGGTCGAATTGAACAATAATTAATTTTGTTAGTATGAAAATTTTCATTCTATATTTTTTAGATTTTTTAGATGTGGGTGCTATCAAATATTGGATATATGTAATACCATTCCCATATATCCTATTATACATTCATGCATTGATGTTTTCCTATAAATTTATATGCATGTGTATATTATTTGTTTTTTAGTTTGTCTACATCATGAGCTCATACACATTGTATATTCTTTCTTATTATTTGTTTTTTTAGTTTGTCTTGTCTACATCATGAGCTCATACACACTGCCATATTGCAAGAATCCTCAGAATGAAAATGAATTGGCCCTTGCACTTAAGAATCACATTTTGAACAACAACAAGACTCTCTTATCTTAATTATAGTCCAACAATAGGCACTTTTATTAACCTTTTATCATTAATAGACCAATATTCCTCTTGATGCAAAGTTTGAACCTAGGTATCAATCACCTTTCTCTTTTTTTTCAAAGGAGATTTATTCAAGCTTCCTACCTACAAACTAATCAATATAAACTACATATCATTTAAGGAAATCTATTCAAGCTTCCTACCTACAAACTAATCAATATAAACTACATATCATTTATTTTAGGCAATTGTATTTTTTTATTTTTTTTTGTCAAATCTCAATTGCTTGCACTATATTCCAAGGAGCTTTAATATTTCCATCCTTGACTGAATTTTTGTTCTCTAGATATCAAATTTTGGCCTTGGACAAAGTGCGGCCTTTTGTAAAAGAGTAGATAAGAAGGCAAGTATAAATTTAGGGACTTTTGTTATAATAGATAATAATAAATGGAAATTGTTTTTGTTAGTTTATATGTGCACAAACTCTAGTCTTCATTGTTGGTGTTTTTTCAGAATATATGATTGAGTTATTTATATTTGTTTCGTATTAGAGAAGAAAATGTGAAGAATTTAAGGTTTAAATCAATGATCTTGTTCCATGATGTGATTGTCTCCATTTACATATTACTAAGATTTTTGTTTAACAACTATTGTTACAGTAAATTTAGTCATCTTTTGATTATGTTAGGATTTTCATACATTTTTCATTATGCCTCTATTTATACTTGTCAAATTTAGTGATGTCTAAGTTTTGATAGAGATTTTTTATAATCTTTTGCACTTCTATTCGTAAAGGGCTTTATCTTTCAAGTTTATCCTGATAAAATTTTACACTTGTCAAATTTAGTCATGTCTAAGCTTTGAAAGAGACTTTTTATAATCTTTTGCACTTCTATTTGTAAAGGGCTTTATCTTTCAAGTTTATCCTGATAAAATAAGTCCAATCTTTTGCAGTTTAATTTGAAAAATCCTTCCTTGAAGGGATCTCCCTTGACTAGCAACGTCTTGATCTTTGTCAGAAAGCAACTCAAGCCAGAAGTATAGATAAATTATATAATAGGATAAAAGTGTAGAAAGCACTAGATTCAATGAAGATTTCATGGCCCAATGGATAAGGCACCAAAGATTTTGGGTTTTGTCACATACCCACTACCTTAATCAAATTTTTTGTTGATTTTCTGTTGAATCAGAGCCCCCGAACTACCTACTGAGGCCTAGCGCAAGCTAGCTCTTTCTCTTTCTCTCTTCCCATGTGATCGCGGGTCATGATCATAGTTCAAATAATCGCGGTGTCTCTTTGTATTTCGCGCCTCGGCGCTACAGGGGTGTTGAATCGTTCGACTCTGCAATTGTCGAACCCCGACAGGGCTAGCAACCGACCAATAGGGACGAATCCCTACAGGGTTAGCAAATGGCCAATAGGAACAAATCCCAACAGGGCTAGAGAACAGCCAATGAGAACAGGCCTCGTCGCACGGTTAAGTGGAGTACAGGTGGCAGAGGGGAAATGCGACACGGTAGTCGACAGGATAGGAAGGGGCCCCACTTCACAAGCCACACTATTCCGGACCCCCCCCCATTAAAGGCAGAATGGCAAGGGGGGTCTGGAATTCACCTGAGCACCGTTGATCAAGGTGAATTAATATCAACCGTTCGAGAGTTGTACGTCCGATTCCGGACCCCCCCCCCACCACTAAAGGTGGAATAGCAAGGGGGCTCCAGAATGAAACCTCAGTCGTAGATCTGAGCAGATGGACTCTAGCCGTCCAGATCTTCTCGTTACTTACCTTAATGCGCATTCACGCCCCATCTTAAAGCCGGCATCTCTTCCTCACATCTCATGGTCATCCCAGACCTTGGATCCTCTGAAATGATCTCATCTGTTGATCGATACTTAACCCTCATACTAACAGGCGGGGGTTTGCAAGTCTTAATTTCGGGATTTGTTGGCACAGGGAAGCATGCCCTTCAGTGTCCCAAGTACCGAAATGCCGAAGTGTCGAACATGCCTCGTTTGGCAACTAGCCCCCCTGGGCTACGCCTTGGTCGATATGACCTCTTCTCATATGACCACAGTTTTATTTCCGTCAGGATTTATCAAGGCGAGAGCTTGACTTCTTGTCAACGGAACTCCCGAATCCCCGATCTCCGGTTTCCTGAAATGAGTAATCTGATGACACGTGGCCTCCATCAATCGAACGGTTCAGATATCCTGGGGTTTTCACCATGGAAAATCCCGAACCCTCGTCACCGGGACTCCCGAGTTCACGATTCTCGATTCCCCGAAATGGGTAATCTCATGACATGTGGCCTCCGTCAATCGAACAGTTCAGATCTATCTCGGGGTTTTCACCATGGAAAATCCCGAACCCTCGTCACCAGGACTCTTGAGTTCGCGATTCTCGATTCCCCGAAATGGGTAACCTCACGACACATGTCCTCCGTCATTCGGACGGTCCAGATCTATCCCGGGGCTTTCGCCCCTATACACTGGGGTTTTAACCCTCGGGTAACTCCTGACAGATCCAACGGCTATCGAGTTTTCCAGTCGAGATCTGACGGCTCAGATTGGTTCCTACCCGTGCATTCTTCCACGACTCCTTGGACGTGGAAAAATCAATGGTCCATATACTCACATGGACCTTGGAAATCTACGGTCCCAATTTCTTCGCTGCCCACAGAGATACGGAAAACAAAGGGGTAAGGCATTTAACACCCTACTTACTCCTACCAATATAACGGTCATGCGTGACCACAGGTTTCTCAATGGAATCTCGTTCGTCGATCAATACCTATCAGGGTTAAGGCACTTAACACTCCATCTTCTTCTTCCAATCTGGCGGTCGTGAGTGACCACAGATCTCCCGACGGGATCTCGTCTGTCGATTCGATACGTCATCCTTATGCTACCCTCTCGAGTTTTCAAGAGGATCGTTCCTCCTCGTGCAGGGTTACTGAGGCCTTACGCCTTCACATCCTTCCTCTAGGTTCTTGATGGGCATTTGAGAAGGGTATCTCTATGGGGAAGTTTACCCAGGGTACTATCTGAGGCAAATAAGGGTATCGCTCTCCCGAGAACCGACCGTGAAGTCTAAATTAGATTAGTACGCATATAAATAACAACTTATGAGATAAGAAGCCATACGTAGTCTTTCCATTATAAACATACAACTACCAGTACTGATCAAAATATCATACAGACATTCTTATACTGAAATTATTCACAATTTCACAGCTTATGAGCATAATTGTCAGAATACATATATTTATATATATCAAGATGCCAGAGGCAAAACACTTATCATAAATAACACCAGGGGTTATGCAACTGCTGAGAGGGGTGCTCATTTCCACCCAACCGTAGGCTCAGCGACTCCCAGCGGATTTACCACTAGCCACCCCTGAGCTGAGACCACGATGTTGTGAGACTGCATCTCTGTTTTCCATTGATCAAGAGCGAAGGTTACTCTCCTTCCTCTCTGCTATCACTCACTCTGCATATTGCCAGAGTTCTCTTCCTCCCCTCGTGTCTGCCCCTAATCGCTTCTACCCCACGCCTTATTCTCTTGCGAGGTTGTGTGTGGCGTGATTTCCCTCATGTTGGTTAGGCCTGACGGTTCTATGGATGGGCGGTTCACCTCCCCATCCCTCATTAATTCCTGAGGAGCCATCTACCTGCCAGCCTGCGAGACATTTAATTCGAGGCCAACGAGCCACTTTTGGTTCTTCGGGCCAGTGGAGTCCAAATACGGTATTAATTCTTGGTGGAAGTTAACGCCACCTTTCCAGGTGCCTTCCACCGCTATCGTGGTCTCTTTTTCTACACATCCCCTCTCAGCAGTCCTGCAATATAATTTCATAATGTTATTCACATTCATTGACCTTTTCCACAAGGTCCATTTACATCACATTATCACATTTATGAGTTTGCCACAATTCTTGGCCAGTTCAGTTATTTTTACAAACTGGGGGAAATAGGGTGTTATAGGTTTCATCCCAATGAGTCATTAATATTTAATGTCACTATCTTTTTCTTTGTATCTTCTCTCCGCGAACTACATTTCAACTCATTTTGTCTTTTTAAATCAAGCTACATAGAAATGTTAATAATTATTTCTAATATTTATTTATAACATAATCAATTTACATTATGTCTCAAACCTTAAAGTCCCTTACAAAGGATATAATCCAGAAATGTCAATAATTATTTCTAATATTTATGTTATAACATAATCAATTTACCTTATGTCTACTTGAAATCATACCTTAAAGTCCTTTACAAAGGATATAATCCCCATCTAGGAGATCCAATATTGAAGAAGAGGTCTCAATCTCATGTTGGCATATTAATTCTCATTCGATCGACTTCTCATCATGCTGGCATCCTAATTCTCTTTCGATTGACATCTCATCATTGTTCAAATCATCAAAAGAGGAGAAAGAAGGATTATCGGTTCTTAAAGGATTCTCAACTTCAATATTATTGTTGTTACTGGTAGAGCCTAAATGAATATCAACAAGGGTTGTGTCAATAAAATACCACGTTTAGTGTATGTGTATTGTTTTTTTACCCAATTTCATGATAGCAGACCTATCAATTGTTGAGAATCCATAGGGTTTTCTGGTTCGTTCATTGACTTCATGTGACAATGTATTGAGGATTAATTTTATGTGTTCAAGATTAGTTTTTTATGTTTGAACCTAGAAATATTTATTTCATGGGGTACTATTATTTTAACATAAAATATTATACCACTAATCCTTTGGTAAGCATCACAAGGTAAAAGTCTTCTCTTTACAATATGGATGAATAGTTAATTAATGAGATATAATTTTTAGATGTGAATCTAAAAACTTTGCTTAGATCTACCCTAAAAACATATTCATTTGAATATGAATATATGTGGTAAATCGAACCAAAGTGAAAGAAATACTAGTAATAACAAGACTTCTAACTTTAAAGTGTCTGTATGTTATTCAAAATAGGTTCTTATTTTTAAACATATAACATTCTAACATGATTTTCTTTGTATTTGTTACTTAACTTGTATATGCCTACACAGAAATCAACATATTTCAAAGTATGGGGATACCAAATCTTGTTATTGGAACTAAAAAAATTATAGAAGTTAATCCTATGTTCTAAGTTATAGTTTTTTTTTCCTTAAGCATCTTGATTGTGGACATTTATTAATCAAAGGTTTGTCTAGACTATAAAGATCAAGGAAGCAAAGGTTTGTCTAGGCTATAAAAATCAAGGAAGCTAAGTTTTCAAGCATGTGTAGTTTGAAAATGCAAGTATATCAAGAATCATTCTTCACTGGTTTTTAATTACTTATTTTACTTCAATGCAAGCAATGAACTTTTGTGCATTAACATTATTGACATATTTGATAATGAGGAACATCATGCTAATAAGAACATGATTTTCTTATGTGCATTCTTGTTAAGTTTTGCACTCTTAATTGACATTGTCAGCGCTGCAAAAAAAGCAAGGCTTGGCCCTGATATAAAAACCCTTTTTGTTGATCAAAATTGTGAACAACAACATGGAACACATTCTCCACAGCCTGCAAACAATTTTATGGAGGCAATGCAAAGATACAAGAAATATGCAAACAATTTTATGGACGCAATGCAAAGATACAAGAAATATTGAAGGGCATGTTTTGAAGGCGATGGAAACCATGTGTTCACTGCTTTGTTACTTGTTCGTTTTTTTGTTCATTTAGACACGCAAAATTATCCCTACATCACTCAATCTAGTAACCGCTCTACCTTACTCTCCATTTGACAAATTTCTCTTCAACATTAGCTTTATATATCTGCATCATTTTTCATCGATAAATGTTTGCGTGTATACCCATCCTTTTGTCTTCCATGTCAACCACCACCCTTAAAATTAATGTTGATCGTGCTAGTTTTATAAAATCCACAAATATGGAAATCATTATAGTTTTTTTATAAACATAGCAAATTGAGTTTCCTCTTCGCTAGGCTACTTCTTATGTCTTCTCGTGTCAAACCAAATATGTGACAGGTTGTATTTTCGTGGAATTCCATTGTCAAATATATCATATCATATTCTTAAAACGGTCAAAATATCCATTCAGAAAAATTGATAAGACCTCTTAATTCAAAGCATAACGTTAGGCTAATTTTTTCCATGGATTGAACACAAATGATTGAATGCTAGACAAGTCACTGAGATTAGTTCTCATGATGACATTAAGATTATTCCCTCCTCTCTTCCTATGAAAGGATTTATCATTTGTCTTTATAGACATAATAGGATTTATTATTTGTATTCTAGGTTTCACTCTTTATCAGATATTAAGAATCACAAAGATTAAGTACCAACTATTTTTTTTTTTGCAGGTTTCACTCTTTATCAGATATTAAGAGTCAAAAAGATCAAGTACCAACTTTTTTTTTTTTGTTGAGTCATTGTAATGTCAAACATAGAACCCTTTTTTGAGAATTTAGTTTTGTGTTTATTTATTTTGACCATCTAGTTTTCCTTTGTGAACAGGGTTGTGGGTTTCTTAATGAAATGCCAAAGTGTTTCCAAAAGGCTTACTCTATTCTAAGCAAGTTTTATGGAAATTTTTATGAGAAAAACTTATGGTAATTTGAAGGCTAGCATTGTTCTATTCTCAATGTTTAGTTTTTCTTAGTTCATATCTTATTAATCATCATCATTTTTTTTCATTGATTTTTTTCATTGATTTTTTTCATTGTTAACAGGAAAAAGAGCTTCAGGCTAATTTTATTCCCTTGTTTATGTGGGTATGCAATTCTCTTTTTCTACTATGTACAACCATATGAGTGGCAATGTCCCTGAGAGTATATGTGATCTTGCTAACCTTATAACTTTGGAGATCTGGAATAATTCATTTTCAGGTATACTTCCTCGAGCACTTGGCAGAAATTCAACATTCCAATGGTTAGATGTCTCTTCTAATTCCTTCACAAGTCCAATACCTCCCCAATTGTGTAGAGGAGGCAATCTTACCAAAGTCATTATTTTTAATAACCAGTTCTCAAGACCCATCCCCAACAACCTCATTAATTGCCCATCTCTTTGGAGAGTAAAAATGAAGAATAATCAACTTTCTAGTGCTATCCCTGCAGGATTTGGACTGCTACCAAGTCTTAACTGGATTGAATTGGTAAAACATGGTGTAATGTCTCCCTCCAATTGATGACTCATTATCCCACACGACTCTCGTAGGCTATAGTCAACAAAGAAAAAGGGGAGTCAAAGTATCAAACCCTAAAGAGATTAAATAAAATAAATAATTATATTTTAATCAAGTGAGGGTTTGATTTGGTCAAGAAGGAAGATCTAGAAGAATCGGAGAAGAGGAATAAATAGAAAGGGAGACTACCTCTTTGGGAATTATGATTTGATATGTATTGAGTGCTCTTATGGCCAGTGTTTTCGTTAGGGTTTTGGAAAAAACCCTTCCAGTACAGGTTTAGTTTCGGTGGTGCAATACCCACCCTAGCCAGACAAATGAGAGTTCATTTAGAGTCTTTGTCTTGTGGTATTTTCTAAAGATATTGAAGTATACTGGAGCAGAGCAGTGGGAGGCTTTGAGAGCCTCGATTTCTATGTTGGCATCATACCATGTTTCCTTGTGTGTTTTGTAGCAGATTGTGTAGCTGCCTAACAGCCAATAGTTTGTATTCCTAGTCTTGTTATGTAGTTGTTTTTATAGCCACTAGAGATATTTGTATTGGTGTTCCCATTCATAATAAGATGCCATATTATTCTTCTCTATTTATGTGTGATTTCCATGTGTTTGATAATATTCCTCATTGAGAAAATTATTGTAAGGGTTTAATATCATTTTCACATAGGAAGAATTAATAATTTGGATCAAGGGTATTACAGTGGTATTAGAGTTGGTGATTCTGTGAGCCTGTAATGTTGAGGAAGAAGGGGGGTGAAGGACAACCCTCTAACAAATCACCAGAGAGGAAGTCAGAAGAAATCTCATTAGAATCAGAACTAGAAGGAAGCATGGAAAACGAGGGTGAATACAAAGTCCAACAATTGTTGGAATCTATAGTTGCAGGACAACTATAGATGACTGCTAGCCAACAACAGACAACACAACTCCTGACACAGCTCATTCAAATCCAATGAGGCTACAATGGGAATCAGATAGAGGGTAGTCAACAAAATAGTAGGGCCTATAAGGAGAATAACAACACTAATATTCCAATACAGAGAGGCTCACTAACAAGTAGCAGTAAAATACCAAGGCCGTCATTACCACAATTTCTTAAGGAGCAGCAGACAAAAGTTTCAGAACAACAAGACCAGGATAGTGATCCCCTTAAGGATTACGAAGAGTACCTAGCCACACTAGAAGGTTTCCATGAAGCATTTTCTTTCCAAGACTATTACAATGTTAAATATAGGAACAAACCAAGGGAATGGAACAACACAGTGCAGTACTAGCAAAACTATGATCTTATGCGCAGGGTGGGCAGGTTAACCATTCCCTCTTTCGATGGATCAGCTAAGAGTTCAGCTAGCGCTTGGGTGCAGAAGATGGACACTTACCTCCAGCTCAACCCAATGACTGGGGCAGAGGCAATCAATATTGCCACCTTACATTTGGATGGGGAGGCTCATGAATGGTGGCATCATGGGTTGGTCACCCTTGGACATGATAACATTACATCATATGTAGAATTCACCCAGAGGGTGATGGATAGGTTTGAAAGGAAGAATCCGGAAATTCATTTCAGGGAGTTGTCCCAATTGAGACAGATAGCTACATCGAAGGCATTTATCACGGAGTTTCAAAGGTTGGCTATCAAGGTAACAGATATCTCGGAACAAAGGTTAGTGATGTTATTTACAAAGGGGCTAACTAAACCCTTGAAGGGTTGGGTTAAGGCTTTTAGGCCACCCACATTATAGGATGCCATCAAGAAAACTGAGGATATGGTAGACACAGTGGTCAGAAAGGCCCCAGTAAAGACCTTCATTCCTCAGAAGGGGAAGGAAACAAAGTTTCCCCAGCAGACATGGACAAGGAAAGACAGGTTGGACGAAGACACTCTGAGAGAGCTTAGAAGAAAGAAACTATGCTTTAGTTGCAAGGATCCATGGGAACCAGGTCACCAATGTATGGGAAAGGGAAAGGTCCATTATATTGAAGTACTATCTGATGAAGAAGATGAAGGTGAGGAGGAGAACACGCACAATCCAGATGAGGGTCATAACAATGATGAGGCACCACACCTTGAAATTCCAGAACATGCACCATTACAAGAAGGGGTCAAGAAGGTGACCATAGCCACATTGTCAGGAGTCCCCAGGTACTAAACCTTCCGAATTAGGGGCATTATGCAGGGACAGAGTTACAGCATCGATTGATGGAGGGGCCACCCATAATTTCATAGAAGTAGCATTGGTTACTAGAAAACAAATTCCCACAGAGGAATTTGAGGGTTTTGAAGTAGTAGTGGCAGATGGGTACAACATGACGTGTACCCGGAGGATTAAAGGGTTGGATGTGACATTGGGAAACTACACGTTGATCGATGACCTTTATGTGGTGGAACTAGCACACACCAATGTGGTATTGGGAGTACAATGGCTATACTCCCTTAGAGACTTCAAAATGAATTATCAGAAGATGAGGATGGAATTCACAGACACTAGGGGTCAGCGGGTTATCCTGAGGGGTATGTCATCAGGAGCACCCAAGGTTGTATCCAGCATATGCATGGAGGCTCTCTTTAGACACAAAGATGTGGCATGCGCAGCGGAGTGTTTGGTCACAATGTAGAAGCCATCCTAGGATCGTTAGCATTACCATGTGGACATACAGGAGTTACTGGGTTAGCATGATAAGGTATTCGGGCCACTACCAGCAGGAAGACCACTAGACCGAGGATTCGAACATGTCATTGAGTTATAGGAAAGGGCCAAGCCAGTGATTACTACACCATACAGGCACCCAAATAATTTCAAGGACAAGATAGAAAAGGCCATACAGGAGTTGTTGGAGATGGGATACATTCGGCCTAGCTCTAGTCCATTTTCTTCTTTAGTAGTATTGGTGAAGAAGAAGGATGGAACATGGAGTATGTGCATTGACTACAGGGCTCTAAACAAGAAGACTATTAAGAACATATACCCGATACCAAGGATTGACGAGATGATAGATGAGCTACATGGAGCAGTATATTTTTCGAAGATTGATCTTCGATTAGGATACCACCAGATCAGGGTAAGAGAGGAGGACATCCACAAAACAGCATTCAGATGTCACTATGGTCACTATGAGTTTGTGGTCATGCCCTTTGTGGGTTGACTAACGCACCAACTACCTTCCAGTCATGTATGAACCATATCTTCAACAAACAGTTGAGAAGGTTCCTATTGGTGTTCTTTGATGATCTTTTGATCTATAGTAAGACGTGGAGGGAACATTTGGGGCATGTGGATGAGATTCTCACCATTATGGAGGAATAGTGGTTTTTTTCCAAGGAGGAAAAGTGTGAATTTGGATTGACGGAGATCATGTATTTAGGGAACATAATTGGTGTTGAGGGAGTGAAGGTGCATCAAGAAAAGATCCATGTGATCTTAGATTTTCCTACCCTCAGGTCGATCACAGAGTTGCAAGGATTCTTTGGGATATGAAGCTATTACAGATGATTTTTGAAATGGTTTTCACAACTTGGAGCATCGCTGACAGATTTAACCAAAAAGGGAGCATTTAGGTGGACTGAGGAAGCACAAGCAGCATTTGACCGAATGAAGAAGGTAATGAGCACTTTCCCGGTACTAGCACTTCCAAATTTCTCTCATCCATTTGTACTGGAGTGTGATGCATCCGGAGAAGGGACAAAAGCAGTACTGATGCAAAACTTCCATCCCATAGATTTTGAGAGAGGGAAGTTGAGGGAACCAAAAAGGCTCTACTCGATCTATGATAAGGAGATGTTGGATATTATGCATGCACTGGCTAAATTCCGACGGTACCTAGTAGGAGGACGTTTTGTAGTGAGGATCGACCACAACAGTTTGAAACACTTTATGGAGCAAAAGGAT
The DNA here is from genome assembly GCA_009831015.1 of Picea engelmannii. Lineage (NCBI taxonomy): Eukaryota > Viridiplantae > Streptophyta > Pinopsida > Pinales > Pinaceae > Picea > Picea engelmannii. Next base: position 634,623 of record ML782242.1, read on the forward strand.
TTGAGCGAAAGACAACAGAAGTGAGTGAGTAAGTTACAAGCCTATGACTTTGATATTGAATATGTTAAGGGCAAGAAGAATGTAGTTGTCAATTCCCTTTCCAGGATGCCTTCAGTATTTTCCCTTGTCGAGGTCTCAGCAGATTGGAATTCTACCCTCTTGGTGGAATATTCCAAAAATGCATTCGCTTGTGAGTTGATGGAAGGTACTAACCAGGATGACAGGTACAGAGTAGTGGATGATATCATCTACTACAAGGAGAGGATTTATCTTTTCCCTGAATCCATGCTCAAGGATAAGATATTGAGGGTAGTTCATGACACCCCTTTAGTCAACCACCAAGGGTACTTGAATACTTATAGACAGCTGAGAGAGAGATTCTCATGGAAGGGTCTCAAGGAGGATGTACTACAGTACGTGAGGGAGTGCAGGACTTGTTAGTGGAACAAGTCAGAAACGACACACCCAACAGGTTTAATCCAGCCACTACCTATTCTAGAGAGGAAATGGGAGAGCATTTCCATGGATTTCATTACAGGGTTACCAAAAATCCAGGGCAGGTATTGTATTTATGTGGTGGTAGACAGGCTGACCAAATATGCACATTTTTTTCCATTCCTTCATAATACAATGCATCTCAGGTGGAAAATCTCAACTTCAAGGAAGTGTTCAGACTCCATGGTCTTCCAAGGAACATAGTTAGTGACCGAGATAGCAGGTTTCTCAGTGCATTTTGGAAGGATCTATTCAGGTTATCTGGGACGGAGTTGACACCTAGTACTAGCTATCACCCCCAGACAGATCGACAGACTAAGATAGTGAACAAATGGGTATAAGGGTACCTGAGGAACTATGTGTCAAGACAATAGCGAGCATGGATAAAATGGTTGCATCTTTGGGAGCGTTGTTACAACACCACTCATCACATGTCCATTAGGATGAGTCCATTCAAGGCGATGTATGGATATGATGCCCCATCATTTGTAGATTTGGAATTTGGAGAGAGCAGGGATCCCAAGGCCAAAGATTGGTTGCAGGAAAGTCAGGAAATCTTGAGGATCCTAAAGTAGAATTTGCAAGTTGCTTAGAACCAACAGAAGGTGTATGCAGATAGCCATTGGGTGGAGCACAATTTTGAGATTGGGGACCTAGTATTTATTAGGCTACAGCTTTACCAATAGTCTTCACTGAAGAAGAGTGGTGCAAAGAAGTTGAAACCTCATTTTTACAGACCCTACAGAGTGATCAGGAGAGTTGGAGAGGTGGCATATGATTTGGGGCTACCAGAGGGAAGAAGAACCACAACACATTACATGTGTCATGCCTCAAAAAGGCATTGGTCCAACAGGTCACTACTTCGATAGATCTTCCTCTGCTAGATGAGGAAGGACAATTGGTTTTGGCACCTGAAAGGATTGTGGATGTATGGGAACGGAGACTGAGAAGCAGAGTTATTCGAGAGTACTTGGTCATATGGAATGTGTTTCCTGCAAAATATGCTACATAGGAAGGTGAACAGATTTTACAACACCCTGATCTAAAATTGCTTGAGGACAAGCAATATCTGGAAGGGAGAACTGTAATGTCTCCCTCCAATTGATGACTCATTAGCCTACATGACTACCATAGGCTATAGTCAACAAATAAAAAGAGGAGTCAAATATCAAACCCTAAAGAGATATTAAATAAAATAAATAATTATATTTTAATCAAGTGAGGGTTTGATTTGGTCAAGAAGGAAGATCTAGAAGAATCAGAGAAGATGAATAAATAGAAGGGGAGCCTACCTCTTTGGGCATTATGATTTGATATGTATTGAGTGCTCTTGTGGCCAGTTTTTTCGTTAGGTTTTTGGGAAAAACCCTTCCAGTGTAGGTTTAGTTTCAGTTGTGCAATACCCACCCTAGCTAGACAAAGGAGAGTCCATTTGGAGTCTTTGTCTTGTGGTATTTTCTTAATTTATTGAAGTATAATGGAGCAGAGCAGTGGGGGGCTTGGAGAGCCTCGGTTTCTATGTTGGCATCATACCAGGTTTCCTTGTGTTTTTTGTAGCAAATTGTGTAGCTTCCTAGCTACTAATAGTTTATATTCCTTGTCCTGTTCTATAGTTTTTTTTACAACCACTAGAGATATTTGTATTGTTGTTCCCATTCATAATAAGATACCATATTATTCTACTATATTTATGTGTGTTTTCCATGTGTTTGATAATATTCCTCATTGAGCAAATTATTGTAAGGGTTTAATATTATCTTCACGTAGGAAGAATTAATAATTTGGGTCAAATTATTACACACGGGCTAAATGGAAATATCCCATTTTATCTCAGTGTGTCCTCGAAGCTTTCATTCTTGCATCTCTCCTATAATGAGTTTAAAGGAAATCTTCCATGAGATGTTTAAAAAATGGTCAGTTTGAGAGTTTCTATGTCTTCAACAACAATTTGATTGGTACCCACTGATTTTGGAGGTTGTTCCAACCTCTCAGTCCTTGACTTGTCCAAGATTCATCTTTCAAGGACAATGCCCTCAAGCATTAGAATATGTGAGACATTGGTAAGCTTGAATTTTAAAAAAAACAAATTGAGTGGGGTTGTTCCTTGCAAACTTGTTGCAATGCCCGCTTTAGACATGATGGATCTCTCTCAAAACACTCTCACAAGGATTATATCTCTATAATTTGGAAATGCCACGGCCCTCAAGATTTTCAATGTGTCATACAATAATCTCTCTAGCCTGCCAGCCATTCAAGGAATTGCACACGGATTGTGTTATCTCCACAATGGTTGTTCCCCTTTGGTTATACACAAACGTCAAATCAAACAATACAATCTCCAAGCTAGGATTTTGACTTTAGAGAACCAAAGCTCGTTGGGTGCAATGAAACAATGTCCACTATTGTTCGCTCATTCAAATACGTCGTACCAGGTTAGAATGAGAACATGTATTCTTTTTTATAGTAATTTCTGTAGATAGAGGCTAGGTACTCTTTATGTAATAAACTTAGTTGTAGTGAAGGGGGTGGTGTTTTCTACTAACATAATGGTTTATTGGTTGTATGTGTAAAACAAGCCTATATTGTGATGTCTAGGAATAGCTTATACTATTATAAAATCCCCTCTCTTCCCTCTACTACTTAGTGGGGTAAAC